>QEOT01009522.1:435762-494377 GCA_003123785.1 Pterocarya stenoptera
GAAAAGAAAAGGAAGAGAAAAAGGAAAGAGGAAAAAGAAAAGATAGGGAAAAGAAATGAGGTCCAATCCTCACCACTTTCGAGTCACAACTGATCCTCAAAACATTATTTTTAAACCAGTAAATTAAATAAAACAAAATAAACTCAAAACTAATTAAAATAAATATTAAACTCCAACAATAAACATACTTTAAAATAAAAGGAAATTAAATCATAGAACACCAATTAAAATCAAAGATCAATTTAAATCTGAAATAATAATTAATAAGAAGAAAGCCCAATAAAAATATTATAAAATAATAATTTTAAAACTCCCAAAATACTAAAACTAGAGAATCAATCATTAAATTAATTAAAATAATCCTTCATTAAAATACACTAAAATACGGGGTGTTACAGTGACCCCATGAGACAAGAATACGTTTCAAGTTCACTTCCATGTTATGTTCCAAGTTCATGTATTTCATGTTCATGTCATGTTTCAGTTCACGTTCATATCTAAGTCAGTTCACATTTAGTCATGTTTCAAGGTCACGTTCATATTCAAGTCAGTTCACGTTGAATTTATTACTCAGTCATGTTTCAAGTTCACAGTCATATCCAAGTCAATTCACATTCATGTCACGTCAAGTCAAGTCTTGGTTTTAAGTTAATGTCATATCCAGTTTCCCGTTTAGTTCACATTTCAATTCAAGTTATGTCAGTTCATGTCATGTTATGTCAAGTTATATTATGCTTATTATTGACTTTGATTATGCATTCATTCCTTTATTGCCATACATGCGTCATTAACCTGTATGGAAATTTCCTGTTAAATCGCTGAGATTTGTGATCAAATCTCAACGTGGTAGTCTTAACTACTATTCCCTCTGAATGGTACGCGATGTGTCAGAACTAGAGAAGGGAGCCGACACTAGCAGACTGGAGGAGGTTGATTAGATGTCGTAGATGCAACGCATAGCTTACAACCTCCATAGTTAGGTTTTTGGACAATATTTTGACATTGTTCGTCAAGTAATAGTTGAGTTACATGAGTTACTCTACGAACTAGCCCAATAGTATATTTTGGTGATGTAATTATGAAGCTCGATCTCCCATATTTTGAGATTAAAGTTTTCTGAGACCCGTACTATAATTATGGATGTTTATTTTGTCAAGTATGCATGGATTATATTTTAATTAGTTGGGATGTTATCAGTTTGGTGCATAGTATTGCTTAAGAAAAAAAATTATTCGCTGCGAATATTGCATAATATTATATGCATGTTAGGAACAGTACATCTTATATGTCATGAATGGGGGCATGTATCCTTGTGTTGCATGTCTCGTCGCTTCAGATGTTTGTCAGATCCCAAGCGAAATCTAGGGGCGTCACATTTAGTATTGGGCTTGAATTGTGCTTTGGACAAGAGAGAGGTTAACATGAAATAGGCTTGGGTTAAGTAGAAGGATTTAGGGATGGTGCGACTGAGAGACCTGCGAGGAGAACAAATGCCAAGTGGTCATAAGGGAGGATCATCTGGCGGAGGGAGAGACGATAAACTAATAAGAGCGCTAAACAAGATATCAGACGTGTTGGAACAACAACACGAGATGTACTCTCGTCACATGCAAGTTTAGTCGTTAGGGTCCTCCATGGAGGAAGTAAGGGGATGTACATACGAGCAAAGTTTGGCTCACCGCTACTCATGATTCTTCAAAAACGAAGGACTAGCAAGGACAAAAAGATGGATACCCAATATTGAGAGGACCTTTGAGGTGTGCAGATGCACCAAGAACCAAAAAGTGTTATACATGAGCTACCTATTCCAGGGAGAGGCAACTTTATGGTGGGATACCCAAAGACAACTCCTTACAATAGAATTGGGAGCCATAAGAAGGATCTCATGGGAGAGGTTCAAGAAAGAATTTGACGATTGGTATTTTTGAAAATTATTAAGGATACAGAGGTTAAAAGACTTTGCTAATTTGGTCCAAGTGAGTATGACAGTAGACCAGTATGCCATCAAATTTATGGAGTTGGGAATGTTTGCCCATCATCTCATCTTTATGGCAACCATGTGGACGAAATGATTTCAGGATGGGTTGCAAACCCACATTAGGACACACGTCTAGAGATTATGGATTTCAAGAAATTAGTTTGAAAGCAATCAATAACCGAACGAGAATAGTGAAACTAGTTGGTTGTATCACCAAATCTAAAGAAACGTATAGTGGCAGGCAAAGGGAGCAACTCAGGAGTCCAACAGAAATTTGTGTTAAGGACTAGTGGGTGACCACCAATCATTCAAGGTTCACAAATGAGCGAGAGGATGCCAGTGTGTAAAGTTTGCCATAGATCTCAAGAAAAGGATAGTTGATAAGTCTAGAATGTGTACTACAGGTGTAGACAAATGAGACATTATGCTTAGGATTGCCAACAGGCACCTCCAGTGTAGCGAATGACTCTAGGAGGAGGACGTGGAGGCCTAAGGCAACCCGTGGAAGCCAGAGTATACGCACTTACCCAAGGAGAGGTCGACAAAGACACCATAGAAATGCAGGAAGTCGGTTTCATCACAGGTATGGAGCTTATCTTACCATAGTTAATTTCCTTCGTAGGAGTGCTTCACGTATAGTAAGTAGTAATGGTTATCATAGGAAGAGTTAGAGTATCACAAGTCTATGTGAGTTCCTTATTTTAACTAGGGAGCTTCCTTATCGTTTGCATCTTCCACATTCGTTAGGATGACTGGCCTTCGAACGCAACCATTGATCCCAAGGAGTCACGACGGCATTACCGTATGGAGAAATGGTGTTTTGTACCAAGGTAGTTAAAGGATGTCTATTGGAGATAGATGGAGTTACCTTGCTATCATTCGACATTACCTTGGGATGGATTGGTTGTTTAGGCATTTTACGAGAATAGATTGTTGTTCGATGATTGTAACCTTTAGAGTACCAAGAATTTTGGTTATAATTTTTAAAGGAAGCAAATTGTGACCGTAACAGTAAGTTATTACATCACTTCAGGCCAAGAGGAAGTTGATAAAAGGGGTTGAAGCCTACGTAGTGCATCTAGCCTCAAAGAAAGGGATGCGTAGGTAAGTGGAGGATATATCAATAGTGAGAGAATTCCATGAAGTTTTTGAAGAATTTCCAGGGATGCTCTCTGCCAAGGAGATTGAGTTTGCAATTGATTTAGAACCAGAGATTGTCCCAATCCATAGAGCACCCTATAGGATGGCCCTAATGAAGTTGAAGGAATTAAAGAACCAATTGTGTGAGTTGTTGGTAAAAGGGTTCGTTAGACATAGTATCTCGCCTTGGGAGCACTGATACTATTTTTGAAGAAAAATGATGGAACTCTTAGGATATGCATTGATTATCAAGAGTTGAACAAGGTGACTATTAAGAATAGGTACCTGTTGCCTAAGATAAGACTAATTCGATCAGCTGCAAGGAATTGCAGTCTTTTCTAAGATCGATCTCAAATTTGGGTACCATCAACTGAGGATTTAAGGAAGGTGGTGTACCTAAGACAGCTTTACTAACTAGGTACAGTCACTATGAGTTCACTATAATGCCTTTTGGGTTGGCAAACACCCCAGCAGGCTTTATGGATCTCATCAATAGGGTATTATGACCATACTAAAATTTACTTGTGGTGTTGTTTATAGACAATATCTTAGTGCACTCCCAAAATATTGAGGAGCTTGGAAATCACCTGAGAATGGTGCTAAGGACTCTCTGGAACCACCAGCTATATGCTTTGGTTGGTGGAAGTAAAGTCTTTATGCCATGTAGTCTCCGGGGAAGGAATCATGGTTGACCCAAGCAAGGTGAAAGCAGTGATGGATTAGAAACAACCCACCTTGGTACAGGAAATACATCAATGGAAATTAGGCTCAAAGAGGAACAATTCTTATGAAGGTTGTTTCTTGAAATCTACTTACAAAGGCTTTAAAGAATTCAAGCAAGATTGGCTAGAAGCACTGTTAGAAACTTCCACTCGAGTTTTTTCCAAGAAAGTGAAATGAAAGCAACAGAAACATGAAGGGTCTTGCACGGACGACTTATAGAGGACTAGAGCGCTAATGGGGGATGTGAGGATGACCAGTTGATGGGAATTTTTTTAGCCACAACTAGGGAAAATATCGTGGGCAACAACCCACAGTATTTAGCCTTGAAGTTGCCATGTGACATGGTGTTTTGGGTTGTGGTTTGGCCTCCCATCACCCACTTATTGGGCTAACAATGGTAGCCATGGTACACCTAGGGCAATTGGGGAAACTTCCTCAACAAGTTTTGGCTTGATGGTATTTTTCGGTGGGCCTTAATTGGCCTAAACCGATTGGGCCTCACTTAGGTTTAAAAAGGGTTTGGTTTTGGATTTTGACTTCTAACAAACCCAAATCCAAATTTTATTGGCCCAGTTAAATTACCAATATATAAAATAATAGAGTAATGTTACATACAGTCGTGAAGTGCAAAAGCACTGCACAATTGTTTTGAAAAAGAGTGGGGTTTGCTATTAAAAAGTTTTTTTTCTTTTATGTGGGTCCCTTATTTACTCATTTTTTAAAAGGGATTGTTCGGCGCTTGCACACTCCACGACTACAAATATCATTTCTAAAAGAATAAATAAGGGTGTAATGACATGAATTTGAGTGATTAATAGCATGTGAAAGGGATTTAATCAAGTGATTAATCACTAAGCTAAAACCGGCCAAAAATAGAGTTTGGGAAACCATTTAGGATTTCGGCTTACACCAAGGTTTTTGAGGTTTCAATTGGATTTCAATGGTTTGGAGTTTCACTATGGTTGAAATCCTTTTTTATTTGGCACAAAGTGTTTCGTTGAATGAAATAGTGTTTGGGTTAGGTGGTATAATCACAATGCTTGATTTTCCTTACTTTCCTTTACATTTTCATCTCATGGTTCGTCTTAGTTTCGAGTATCTTACACTATTCACCAAGCATGACTAAGATATTGCCAAGTGTCAAAATAAAAGAAATTTAGAATGATGTGAACAATCCACACTGTGATTTGAAAATCAACTAGAGTGGGTGCCACATGGCACTATTACAAATGTTACTATTGACTCCGAAAAAGGCAAAAATAAACATTATACCATAAAATTCCAAAATAATCATACGAATCTAGTTGTGTAATTTATTTCGCAAAATTCGACTCCTAAGTGCCCCAAAGAAATGAAAAAGTATTTTCGGCTAGTTATTATCTGGAAAATGAAAATTGTATTATTGCGTTGTGAAATCCTATATATTCATCTAAAACTAATGGCATAAACCATTTCTCAATCTTATACTCTTAAGTACCTCAAATAAATACAGCAACGTTTTTTACTCCATATCGATTTAGAAATCAACTATGCTAACATATTAAAACTTAAATGATTGCTTAATTCGTGAAACCATTCAAGGTTTTCACAACGTTTCTAAAGTCTAAAGAAGTTTTTCCCCTGAATTTCTGGTGGGGCTGTTACATGATATGGGTAGTAATGGACTGATTGACCTAGAGTACTCACTTTTTATCGGTCACTACCACGGATATAATTAGCAAACTCACCCAACTGTACATAAGGAAAGTGGTGAGGTTACATGGAGTCCTTAAGACTATAGTATTAGATCAAGACCCCAAGTTTAAAACAGGCGTTGAGCATGAAATTGAAGTTCAGCAATGCCTACCACCCTCAAACAGATGGACAATAGGAAAGGACCATCCAAACCTTGGAGGATATGTTGAGGTCGTGCATACTAGACTTCAAGGGAACCTAGGAGCAGCATGTCCCACTTATTGAATTTGCATACAATAATAGCTATCAGACAACTAATTCGATGTCCCCTTACGAAGCACTATATGGACGAGTGTAGGTCGCCTATATGTTGGGATGAAGTAGGAGAGGCCCAATGTTTTGAACCGGAGATTATTCAGGGGATGACGGAGCAAGTCAAACTCATACGAGCAAGGATGACTATGGTCCAAAGTAGACAAAAGAGTTACACTGACAGTAGGAGGAGAGAGTCAACCTTCGAAGAGGGCGATGAGGTGTGCATTAAGGTGTCCTTAATGAAAGGTGTTAAGAGATTTGGGTTAATGGGTAAGTTAAACCCAAGATATATTGGACCCTACCAAGTAATGGAAAAAGTCAGCCTAGTGCCGTATTGGATTTTGTTCCCTGTGGAATATGGATGTATTCACAATGTGTTCCACATATCCTCACTAAGGAAAAGCTTTGGGAACCAGTAGCCTTAGGTAATCAAATCAAAACTAGTTCAGTTACGACCAAATCTTACATACGAGAAGAGGCCGGTATGTATCACAGATAGAAATGAGTAGAGATTGAGATCTAAGGTCACCCTTGGAAAAAGTGCAGTAAGGAGATGCGAATGAGAATTTTACATGGGAAAGCGAGCAAGTCACGTGGAATAGCTCCCATATTTATTCAAGCCGCATTCGTGAGCTGTAAAGCACAAAGTTGTAACACACAAAGTAGGGGTGAGATGGACAATACAGGAGAAAAGGACACCACTATAAATAGGCCATCGTTTCCCCTAATCTCCAACTTAATGTCAATGAGCCTTGGGAGACAAAATGGTGTTGGAGAAAAGAACTGCTAGGAGGGGAGCCATGCCATCCAAAATCATCTGTTGATTCTTAGAAGAACAACGTGAGAAGTAGCGAAGAGAGGCCGAACATGACAGATGGAGGAGGAACCCCACTGAGATGAAGAGAGTGCTCGGAGGGCTAGTGATCTAATATGCGATCATGCCAACACAAGTGTAGCATATCAAGAAGGAAAGAGGACAATGTAGGAACTGGATGAGCAAGATGAAGGCAAGTATGTAGATTCACCAATGACCTATGCGAACTTGGCCTGGACTCCAGGATATGAGAGACCATGACCGGTAGACAATGTTGAAGAAGAAGGCGGAGGAGACAAGAAGAGTCATCCTGTATCTAGACCTCAGGTGAAAAAGGTCAGCCTACTGATATAATTAAGGGAAAGCCCCATTTGCAATCGAAGGTGACCAGGAGCATCGACAAGTCCCCCGCCTGAACTCACCTCCCTTGAGAGGACCAGGCAAGGGAGAGCCCTACAAAATTTTGAGGACGAAATTCCTTATAAGGTGGAGAGGATGTGAGGAACCACTTGGCACGAAAGAGTTTAGACCATTCTTGGAGTTTAGTGGAAGAAAAAGATGTGGAATACTCCAGTGGTTTAAGGAATTAGCAGGAGGCATTGCAAATTGCAGCCAAGCCAGCATATGGGCGAGCAAGCATCTTGCAAACACTAGATTGATGTGTCCTAGAGCAAAGTGGGGATAAGTGTACCATTTCACTAAAGGTGAGCATGGAAATTTCACTTACCGAGAAGGTGAGAACAAGGAGAAACAGAAGCCAGTAACTCTAACAAGACAAAGTTACCTGCCAAAGCGAGTAGCATTCTGAAAGGGACTTGGTAAGTGAGGGAGCTTTTTGGAGATACACGGAAGTGCCCAAAAAAGTGTCAGTACAGCACGCAGAAGCCCCACTCCATCCAAAAGGTCACATCTGGAGTGGTTTTACGATGAAAGATGAAGGCTTGATAGGTTATGTCGTCTGAACATAACAGTATGATTCAAGCCACAACCAAGACCCTTTTTTGGAGAAAGTCAGAGGACCAAGCATGCGGATCATGCTTGACAGTCTATCTCTGTTATCTTGTAGTATGACCATGAAGGATTAAAGAAAATCCTTATTGCAGATCCAGAGTCAAAAAGGACATCTAACAATCCTACCCTATTTAAAGGACCAAGATGTAGGATAAGTTCTCACTTTTGAGACCTTACTCACCAGAAAGCTCGTGAAGTTAACTACTTTAGAAAGCAAGGAATAGAGAGGATTTCTGACGTATGAGTAAGTTAAGATACACATCACACCACCGAGTATCTACACCCGCTGTGAATACGTAATTTATGCATCCCGTGACAAGTATATGCACCTGCACAAGTGCGTATAACATGAAATTGAACTACGATGCCTGACTTCACTCTGGAAACCAATTATTTAGGTTCAATTTGAAGCCTGTTGATCTTTACCTTGTCAACCCAAGAAATTTCACACTAGTTTATGCACTCCAGTGTGAACAAATGGATTCTACTAGGATAATGTCCCATTCTAGCACTTGGGGTCGTGATAAACATAAAAGACTTGACATGAAAATACCATTTTTAGTGAAGAACTCCATACTCATGGCACAATGTGGCATGAAATAAAATGACAGATGACATGTCATGACATGACGTGACATGTAAGTATGACTAACAACATAGTATAATATTGTGTGCAACATTTAAACATGGTATAACATGACATAACATGTAATAAATAATTTATGTACTTGGAAAGAAAATATGGCATAACATAACTTAACATATATACATACGAAAACTAACCACATGAAGGTTGGTTTCTGACCACCATACATACATAAGTATCCTGAAAGTAAGTTAGAGGGCAACTTACAGTGATTGAAGTGTGATGTAAATTAGAACGAACTAACGTGAACTGAAAAGAGATATTTCTAAAAGTTAGAAACTCCTCATTAACAACTTAGAAATATAAAACTACTAAATTAAGATAAAATTACCATTTTACCCATCTAATTGTAGGAAAATAACTAATTTCTCCTTAAATTAAGAATTTTGCATCCTAACTCCAAAACTCACAAAAATGTACACTACTAATGTAAATTTTATCATGAATCTAAATATCTAATCAGAAAATTTAAAACATAACACAATTATGTGAATTATGCTTAGGCCGAAACATACTATGGCTAAAATTATTGATTTTTGTTGCAATTCTTTCAAACTCCAACTTTCATGCTAAAATTGATTTATGCAACACATAAAAATCCTACCCTATGTTTAAAATCAAGCTAAGACCATAAAACATACATTTTACAAAAAGCATAAACTCCTCATGCTAAGAAAATGTTAAAACACCAAATCAAACAACTCTTTGATGCAATTGGACTATTTCTTTTTCAATAAACTCCAAAGGCTCCGAAAGTCCAAAAACATACTCTTAATATGTTCATAAATCAATCCTAAAAATTATCATGCTTGAACAAATAAATTAAAGACCACAAAAGTCACAAAATATCATTCAACACAATTGGTTTGCGCATTTCCTCCAAAACCGAGTACTACATATTTTGGTTTTTTATCAAATCACTAGATTTGAATTTTTCATGAAGTAAACCATCAGAAAACAACATCATATGCTTCATATTCAAGTCCTCCAAAATCGAGTACTACATGTTTTAGTTTTTTATCAAACCACTATATCTGAATTTTTCATAAAGTAAACCTTGAAGAAACAACATCATATGCTTCATATTCAAGTCTTAAAATTGATCTAAGCATTAAACTCAAGATCACATGCCAAAATTGCAAGAAACACAACACAATCCATAAGTCTCAAGTTTATGTTTCAACCAGACCTGAGTATGCATAAAAATTCATTTCCTTAATATCATAATCATAAATATTCAAAATAACTTCCTAACACATAGATCAAAGTCCTAAGAACAACATATGTGAATATAAGGAGTAGCTTCCATGACTAAAGATTCAAGCTTTCTTAAAACAGAAACTATTTTTATACCTCCAGTTTCCAACGTTCTAGATTCATACAAAACTCCTACTAAAAACTTTCAACATGTAACAAATCTACATCAAACTTGCATGTTAACATGTTAGATTTAAACCATAAAATGATCGAACAAAGATCTTGTCAAGAACTTCATTAAAATATCATAGGAATCACACATTGTCCAGATTATTGCCCAATATGACCCTTGCATGCTTAAACAGACCTTTCACTAATCAACTCTCCATGAAAAATTACACAAAATACACTAATGGAAACTATACTTAAAGAGGAAGACAACTTATATGAATGTAGTTTCATGAAAATCTACCTACAAAGGTTTCAAATAATTCAATCAAGAATAGCCAGAAAAGTTATATGAGATCTCTTCTAGAGTTCTCTCTAAGAAAGCAAAGTGAAAGTGACCAAAACATAAAGAACAAGCCATGGAAGACATACATAGAGCTGAGGGTTGAGAGGGGATGTGAGAGTGACCACTTGATGGTTGTTTTGTCAGCCAAAACTGTGGGCAAAACAGTGAGCAACAACACATGGTTTTCGGCCAAGGAAGCTGATATTTGGGGCTCCCATCAACCATTATTTGGGGCTGATATGGGCAATGAGAAAACTTCCTTAAGAAGCCTTGCATAGGTGGAGCTTTTCAGTGGGCCTTAATTGGCCTAAACTGATTAGGCCTCATTTGGGGTTTCAATATGGTTTGGTTTGGATTTTGGTTTCTAACAAGCTCAAATCCAAATTTTCTTGGCCCAATGAAAATAACATGTATAAAAGAATGGATAAGGGTGTAATAACATAAATTTGAATGGCTAATAACATGTAGAAGTGATTTAATCAAGTGATTAAATACTAGACTAAAACTGGCCAACACTTAGGATTTGGGGTAACCATTTGGGGCTTGGGGAAATCATTTAGGGTTTTGGTCTTCACCAAGGTTTTGGGGTTTCAATAGAATCTCAAGTATTTAGGGTTTCACTAGGGTTGAAACCCTTTTTGGTTTGGCACAAAATGAATGGTTGGATGGAATAGTGTTTGGCTTAGGTGGCATGATCACAAAGCTTGATTTTTCCTTTCTTTCCTTCACATTTTTATCTCATGGTCCCTCTTGATGACAAGTGCCCTATACTATTCACCAAGTGTGACTAATATTTTTCTATGTGTCCAAATGAAACTTTTCTAGACTGATTTGAAAATGATTGGATTGGGTGCTAACACTAGTGTTCTATTCACTCCAAAAATGGTGAAAATAATTTTGCACCATAAAATCCTAAATAATTTTACAAAACTAGGAGTACAATTCGTTTCGAAAATTTTAACTCCTAACCACCTCGAATAAATCAGAATGCATTTTCAAACAGCTATCATCCAGAAATCTGTTTTATTACCCAATAAAATCCTAAATATTTATCCGAGACTGATGCAAATCGTTATCAATCTCACACACCTAAGTACCTCAAATAAATAAAATCAGTTTTCTATTGTAACACCCCACTAAAAAATTATCTTAGGACTTAACCCTAATAACTTTGACTCTAGGTAAATAGGGGTTGTGATAATTGAGAAGAAAGGAATTTGGAGTTGAGTTGGCATAAGAACTCACACCTTTGGTTTAGTTAGAATGATTAATATTTTATTAATTTTGAGGAAAGATGCTAGAGGCCAATGGAAGAATGACACATGACATATTGATTGGCTAGGAAAGTGGGTTAAATATTGGATGCATTCGGAGCCTCCAGTAGCGGTCCACAACGGCTATACGGTATCCATACGTATATGCATAGTAGATGTGATGACCCAAACTTTTCATAAATATGGCCCATAGATTTTGTGCTTAGTGGTTGCAACTTCTTTGGGAGCCTCAGCTATTTTTCTTAAAAGCATTAGAATTTTTGAATGGTAATTTGAGCCCAATGCAGTTTTAGCCTTAGAATGCTAAGTGAGATTGGCCTTGTTTAGAAACGTAAGCCCATTGGCTATCGGCCCATGGCCCAGATTTTAGTCACAAGTGCCATGTGGCATGAAAATAAGGTATTATGAACCTAGACTTGATAATGGGTTAAGGGAGAGAGAGAGAAGTATAGGAGAAAATCCAAAAAGAATGGCTTACACGCCTATCTTGGAGAATTGCCACTTGTCATTGTGTAAGAAACCTTCTAGAAGATTCAAGAGACAAAAGGGACCTAGAGGAGACCAAAGGATTTTTGACTAGACCTTTGTCTTGCCTCATTTCGAGTTCTAATGAGGTTATCTTGGGAAAATAAGCTTAGGGAAGTGAAAAATGGGCTTTTCTAGGAGTTTTGCAGGGGAAATCCAAATGGAGGCTCTTGGATTTTGAATTTAGTTAAATAATGCCAAGTGTCAAGCATGCAAAGAGTTCTAGAATAAAAGGTGAAGAGACCATTGGATGGAAGGACAAGAATGCCCTTAAAAATTCGGCTAGCACACTTCAAAGTGCTATGCCTCTTTGCCATTTGTCACTTAGATAAAAATTGGATCAATATAACATGGAAGGTCACCTAGGGAATGAGAGTTGGAAGGTGAAACATCACCTTGGGAAAGGAAGAAGGAGGTGGACGGCAAGCCCATGCCATGAGCCTTTTTGCCACTTGTCATCTATGCAAGGGATTGCTTGTTTGGGAAAATGAAGAACCATATGATGTTTTACTATACAACCCTTAGAAGAAACACCCAATTAGTTGAAGGAAGGGCATAAAAGGAAGACTAGAGGAGTTTGGCCAAGGAGAGAGAGAGCCCACATGCCAACCCAATAATGCGCCTTCCCAATGCAATCTACATGGGGAATTCCAAGGGGTGTCTCGGCCAAGGTGAAAGGAAGAATAAGGAACCTTGCCACTGGTCTTACATGCAATGGTTTTCAACTACCAATGAGAGAGTGAGGGATTTTCTATAAAAGGGAGGAAGACCACATGCCCAAAGGCTTCTTCCTTTGGCAAATTTCAAAATCTATAAGCTTCTGCCCTCTTCACATAGTCTTCTCATACTTTCTTGTAGATTCTCTCATTTTCTCCTCAACCAAACAAGAGGATTGTTCTATTCCAATAGGGGATTTCGGCATAGTAAATCTAGCAAAGGTAAGAATCAGTTTCTCTTCTAGAGTTACACACACACCACTTGTTCAAACCGAAAATGAGATTTAAATCTCATTTGGCCAATGTGGAAGTTAGAAACCTCACTTTTCTTTAGATTTCTTGAGAAATAGTTTTAGGGTTCTTGAGAAACTTTGGATGCCGAATATAAAGGAGAGTTTTGTTCACTATGATTTTCGGCCACCACTCATATCTTTGGCTATTTTAGGGTTTTCTTTACCCTAAGAATGAAATGAAGAAGGTTTTACTCCAAAAACCCTAGAGGTCGAATAGATATAGGCAAGTATAAGTATGAAGTTCTTAAGTTCCATGTCTCATACATATGGGAAATGTTTTCTAAAAGAAAGTGGTTATTTTTAAAAGAAAAAGAGTAAAAACTCTATTGCTAACGGTAGGGATGGTGGTAGAGTTCCGCCTGTGATTCCCGTCTATAGTGCATATGGTATGAATGGTGGTAAGCATGGATGGTGGTAGAGTCCCGCCTATGATTCTTGCCTACGGTGCATATGGTAAGGATGGTGGTAGAGTCTCGCTTGTGATTCCCGCCTATAGCTCGTTCATGGTACAATGACTAGTGGGAACACGCGGCCCAAGGAGGGGAACCGTGTTGTGTCCACCCTATGAAAAAGAATAAGAATTCATGTAATAAGAATCACTCGATGCAAATCTTGTGATATGTCTCTGATAAGATAAGTCTCTGATTAAGGTCCACATGAAAAGAAAGCCAAAGAAATTTTCTAAAATGTCAAAGTCTCTGTATATGTCTTTTGAAATTGGCTAATGCATATGTCAAGTTTCTGTTTAAAGTAAAGTATATGTTTCATGCATGCATTTTATGATGTACCTCTCGTATGCTTGTTTTGCTAATGTATGTTGTCTGATTACTTGTTGAGATTTCTCGAAATATCACTGTGCTAATTTACACTACCATTCCCCAAACTGGAGTGGTAGAAGTTGTTACAGGATTAGAGGACGACGCCCATGCTTGAGAGATGAGAGCGACACCTTTTGTGGAGTTTCGTGGTGCTTGGCTCCAGATGAGACCTTAACTTTGAAGGAAAAAAGAAAAATAGCCGTTTGATTAGAAGAAGAAAAAAATATATGGGCCTTATGGCTTTTAGGCCTCAACTTTTGAAGATACTTTATATTTTGATATGACCCCGTATGTTTTGGGAGACTAACTTTAGTACTTGATATATTGTGATAATTTGTCTTATGCTATATTTCTGTGGTTATGGACAAAATGTTAATACTTTAGCAGTTGGTACCATGTGTTGCAATTGCTAGTTGTGCATTGCTTAGAATTTCTGACCCTTTATTTATTTTCTGCTACAATGTTATATTGCATACTGCTAGTGTACTTAGGTACATAGCATATTATCTGTCATGTACGAGGGGTATGTAGCCTTGTGTTACATGTCCCGGTGTTTTAGTCTTCGTCCAATCCCAAGAGGAGGCTAGGGTTGCCATAGAGCATGGTATCAAAGCAATTACGTCTCTGGGTAAACCCACACTTTGTCCTAGGAATGCATGGTACCCTTAACTAGATTTGAGATCTGTAGTGGTAGGCTTGGATCTTATGACTATAGGCTTGAATCTAGAGAAAGAAGAAGATACGCCCGTGAGATCTCGAGTTCAAAGAAAGAAAGTTGTTCTTCTATAAGGAAGGGATTGACCCACACTGGTTTTGTGCGTTTTCAAGAAAAGGAAATTATGGTATGAAACCGACGTGAGAACGCATCTCCGAGAGGTGGGGATCAGGAAACTAGAAATCCTCCACTGGAAGGGGGACAAGATATAGTTGAAGCTATGTGCCAGATAACTGAGGTAATACGTACTCAGATGGCACAAGGATAGACGCTAGACAAGTACCGCCTAGAGTAGAGCTTGAATGCACTTATGAGAAATTCATGGTGTATAGATACCCGAATTTCGTTGGAACGGAAGGACCAATGAAAGCTAACAAATGGCTCACAGACCTAGAGAGAACTTTTGAAGTTAGCAGGTGCACAGAAGCACAAAAGGTCCAGTATTCGGGTCATATGTTACAAGGAGAAGTTGGAATCTGGTGGGACACTAAGCGACAACTTTTGGCTCAAGAACTATGAGACTTGACGGCACTTACTTGGGAACAATTTAAGATTGAGTTCGATAATCGTTTCTTTCTAGAAATGGCCAAGCAGCTAAAGGCTTTGGAGTTCGCAAGTCTGACCTAAGGGAATATGACGATCGACTAGTATGCTGCTCGTTTTATGGAGATGGGGAGGTTCGCACCTCATTTGATTAGTACTGAGAAAATGTAAGTAAGGAAATTCCAAGATGGTTTGCAACCTCGTATCCGAAATCAAGTGGCATGTTTACGGATAGAGAATTTCTAGGATTTAGTCAATGTAGCTTCGATAGCTGAGGTGGAGCAACGAAGACTAATTACGCAAGCTCAAGTGGATAGAAAATGAGGGTTTCCGTATTCACCAGGAGGTAGTATAGGTAAACGAAAGGTCCTAGTAACTCCAAGCAAGGGAAAGGGAGTGGTATCTGGAAATATTGCATCCGTCACGCCACCACCTTGTCGCCAATGCGGGAAAAGGCATAGTGGAGAATGTCATAGAGCTCTAGGAGCATGTTTCAGATGTGGGCAGACCGGCCATATGATCAGGGACTGTCCGCAGAATACACCTGGAGGAGCATCAACACCAAATGCTAAACCTAATACTGCAGCAAAGGCTAAGGTTTACGCTGTTACGCCAGGAGAAGTAGACTTGGAAGCTGACGAAACAGTAGATGTGGGAGTAATTACTGGTAATATTTCCCAACTTTGCCTTAAGTTTTAGAATAGCTTGTGATTGGGAATCTTAAGTAATTGTAGCTATCTCTTTAGGTAGAATTAGAATGAAGCAATACATGGTATCTGCTTTGTTTGATTCTAGAGCATCAAGATCTTTTATCTCTGGTAGGTGTTTGCGACAATGCGAGCTCGAGGCTGAGCCAATGTCTCGGAAGATTTTAATAGCTAGTCCAGACAGAAGAGTAATTGGTTGCACGAGTATAGTTAAGAATTGCCCATTGGAAATCGCAAACTTAGTTTGGATTGCGGATTTGATTGTTTTCCATCAAATGGAATTCAAACTAATTTTAAGTATGGATTGGCTATCAAGGCATTATGCCAAAATAGATTGTCGGAAATGGGAAAGGGTATTCGATCTACCCACTCAGGAAAAGATCTGTTATATGGGTGAGATTGTTCGGTTTGATCCCTGTATGGTAGCAGTGGGACAAATTAAGAGGAGTTTGGTAAATGGGGACATCATGTATCTGGTAATGATAACGGATGTAGAGGAAGGACCTAAAGAAATCCAAGGAATTCCTATTATTGAGGATTTTCCTAGGGTGTTCGCAGATGAACTACCTGGATTACCCCCGAACCGAGAAATAGAGCTTATAATTGAACTTGAACCGGCCACGGCCCTAGTGCATAAGACGCCCTATCGAATGGTCCTAGCAGAATTGAAGGAACTCAAGGTGCAAATCGAATAGCTTCTAGCAAAATGTTTTATTCGGCCTAACTCATCTCCATGGGGAGTACCGGTCCTGTTTGTCAAAAAGAAAGATGGGACTCTCAGGATGTGTATCGATTATAGAGATCTGAATAAGGTGACTGTTAAGAATAAGTAACCTTTACCAAAAATAGACAATCTGTTAGATCAATTACAAGGAGCTGCAGTTTTCTCAAAGATTGATTTGCGATCTGGATATCACCAACTCCGAATAAGGAGCAAGATGTATCTAAGACGACCTTTCAAACATGCTATGGACACTTCGAGTTTCTAGTTATGCCGTTTGATTTGACAAATGCCCCTGCAACATTCATGGAATTGATGAATAGGATTTTTCAACGATTCTTAGATAGTTTTGTAGTGGTATTTATAGATGATATATTGGTCTATTCTCATGATGAGGATGTAACACCCCGCCTAAAAAGACCCTTAGGCCTTGACCTTAGTAGCCTTAATCCTAGTTAATTAGAAGTTGAGATATTTGAGAATAAAAACGTTTTTTATATTTGATTTGGCAAAAAGGGCATATACTTTGGGTTTAGTAGAATTATTAGAAGATTTTAGTGTAATATTGATTTTTGAAGAAAATGGTGGAGGTTGATTGGAGAATTTTTAGTGATTTATTAATTTTGAGAATAAGAAGCCAAGAGGCCCATACGGGAATGACACATGGCACATTGGATGGTTGTCACAACAATGGGCTAAGCAATTTGGGTAAAATTCTTGATGGACTTAGGAAGGCCAAAGAGATTGGTTTATTAAGGGCCAAGCTTTTTGAGTATAAAGGCTTAGAGAGACACTAAGGTATTAGGCCCAACTTGATAGACACTTTAGGCCTCTAATGCACTAAGGATGCAATGGACGAAGGTTAAGATGTTAAAAAAACCAAAGGCCCAACTTGAGAGATATAAAATTTTAAGCCTTTCTTGGAGGACTCTAGAAAATAGGCTCAATGAAAAGGACATAAGGCTATTGGGCCTAACTTAATAAGAATGAAGGTATTAGGCTCTTAATTATGGGTTAATTACTTACATTAAGCTTGATAGTGAGATTAGCATTAATCATGGTACTTAGTGTTAATGAGTTAAGGATTAGATGGGTAAGCCTATTAATAATTTTGGTGAGGCTTTTTAGGACTTTAGAGCATTCATGGGTCAAGCCCAAGAAAACCTTGAACCAAGCCTTTAGGAGTTCAAGACTAGTTATGGTCCAACTATAAAGAAGGCATAAGGCCTTTAGGCCAAACTTGGTATAGAATGGACATATGACTCAATTAGGCCAAGTCAAATCTTTTCAAACCCAATTTAGTGGATCTTGAAGTTTCTTTTTAACCCTACAAATCTGTGAAATGAGGCCCTCTCGTTCAAAACCCATGAGCCCATGCATTTGGCCCTTTTAAGCCCACATGACCCAAAACCATATTTGGGCTCATTTCACTATTCAAGACCAAAAGCCCAATACACCATACCATTAGTTTTCTTAAGCCCAAATCACAATCAAAGTACCCAAATTAAGTTTTGAAAATTGGTTAAGGCCATTAACCTTCATGCTTGAGGTTAGTGCACTTTAAGCAATGCTTTGGAGCTTAATTATACTTAATCTTTTCTTTAACTTTTTAATTCAAATTTTCTTGAATTAATACTTCCTTAAACCTTAATTAAGACCCTATTAATGATCTAGCTAAACCAACCCACATGTCATTATGAAAAATTTCATAACAAGCCCACCCCAAACCATGCTTCAATCGGTTTTATACATTCCCTTTGTAATGCTTGGACTGTTTTGCCCTTGGGTCCAACATTTTTGTGGTTTTTCCTCAAGAGTAATATGATCCTTAAATACCTAATAAAGCCCTTCCAAATTCAGTTTGAGCCTTGGACGAAATTATTTACAGAAACCAATTCCTTGAACCAAACTAGGTGTATATTGGTCTAGTTTGTGTAGGAACCGTTTGGATTGAATTTGAACCAGCCTTCTGCCATGGTTTGCACCACCACCCCAAGACACCTCATTCTCCACCCAATAAACAAGAAGTCCCATGACCATCATGAAGGATTTTGACTTATTTTTGTTGCCCAAAAACATTCAAAACCGAACTGATTTTCTGCCACCACAAAACCACCTCCATCCACCTGTTTTCAAGGGTTGTTTGATGGTTTTTCTGCTACCCAAATGATGCCCCACGACCAGACGTGCCTTCTAGGATCAATGTAGAAACTATGGAGAGGTAATCATGGTAGTTTTAGGCCACTATTCCCCCTGCACAAGCTGACCTAAGCTCATGCAAGCAAATCTGAAAATTTTTCAGATTTGAGCACCTCCCACTTCACCCAATCACCAAGCACCCAAGCCAACGCCTCTCATCCCTGGCCTCCTATAAATACTTCCCTCCCCTTCTCATTACATCCACACCACAGCTCCAAGCATCCTCTTGAGCCTTGAGAGCATTTTTCCCTCTTAGAGATCAAAATAGTGCAAATCGAGTGAGTTTTGGTGAGTTCTTGAGTGTTCTTGTGTAAGGCAGTCTAGAGTGCTTGGAAAGCCCCGAAATTTGGAAGTTTTCTTCCTTTTGATCTTAGCGAGAATTTCAAGCTTTTTCTCCAAGGGTTAGTACAAGATTTGATTGAGTTTTGAGCAGGTTATGATGCTTAATACAAAACCAGGTCAGTTAAAGGAAGGCTTAAATGATTGAATGTTTTAAATAGAAATTTAGCTATAGCATGCCATGATAGGTTTTATATCTATCTTGTTCTTCAAGCATCGATCGGTTTTAAGCATATTGGTGATTTAAGGATTTCTTAGCTTTGATTAAGTATTGGGATGAATTTGATTACTCAAAGATTAGGCTTAATAATGTCCCTAAAGATGTTAGTGATCATTATTAATTAAATAAAATCTCATATGCATGCATTCATAGAGATCAATAGTTGAAAATACACACAGGTATCAACTAGGATGCATGCCACGGGTTGGGACTAATTGGACAAGTTCCACTTGAATTTTGAAAATCCAAGAGCATAGATGGTTTTAGAATACCAAAAATATAAAGTCCATGAAATTTAGTTAAATTTGGAGTTCGTTTGCAATTATTGCTTAAATGGCAATTTTTGAAAGTTTAGGGATATTTTTGTAAATACTCAATTTTTGGAGCCTTTGATATTGAACCTATCCATGAGAGTATTAACCCTAATTTAGTATGCACATGATTTACACATCTACGACACTAATTTCAAATTTCTCCGAAAGTTTGTAAGTTGACCTCTAACTTACATATTGATAGATTATTTATGAATTATTGATAAATGTTCATTTCATACTTCAATTATCATTTTTAGCATAAATTATCATGTTATATGATACATTGAGTGCATACCTACATGACATGTGACATTTTTATCGGATGTTTGCATATTATATTTATAAATGTCATTTTTACATGAAATTTACTACATACGCACATGTCATGAGAAACATTTTTCAAAACATTGCATGAAAATCATTTTGTCACGACCCCAAAAGCCAGGATGGAGAATTATCTTGGTGGAACTCCTCTATCCACTCTGAAGTGTTAATAATGGAGTGGTAACCCCTACGTTGACGAATAACAGTCAACAGGCTTCATATGGGTTCTTATAAAAGAATATCGGAGCGAAGTCAACATGTTATGACACCTAACATTGGTGGGTGTACACGTTATGAATTTATTGATGTTATGTTATATTTACCAATGCATCGAGAACGAGTCTATAGACAACGTAGTTTCAATGTGAGTTGTACTACGGTCACCAGCAGGTACTCACAGTGCATATGAGGAAGTGTGACATTACCACATGTTATGTTATTAATTAAGATAATGATGTAAGTCTATGATGATGAAAATTTATGATGAAATATTTATGGAGAAGTTATGTTTTCTAAAAAATGATGACAAAATTACTTACTGAGTAAAAAATCGTGTCTCATATTTTTAAAAGATGTTGAGGAATCTGGATGGGAGATATGCACACTGATTTTCTACATCTCATGCATTGCATATTTATCATTTTTCATGATTAATTTATCTTTGTGCCAGTTAGTTATTTAACTTACTGAGATTTCGAGTAAATCTCACCTTTTTATGGGACCACCTATTTATCGAGTAAATCTCACCGTTGTGTCAGGAATCGACCAGGACAAGATTGATGAAGCACTGGATCCGTATAATTGAGGGGGTGCCAGATTTTATGAGGTGCCAGATCCGTATAATTCTAATGTTTATAACCCGAGTCCTTCATGCTATGGATCGCATGAAGATGATTATATGACTTTGTATATAAGTTTGTATTACATTGGTATTTTGAACATGATGATTTTCTAATGAAGTTGAGAGATTTTTAGTTATTCTGGCATATCTTACATTTTAACCTTTTATTTCCGCTGTGGTTATTGCATACTTCTAGTTGTATACTAGGATGCATTGCATATTAACTATCATGAACAAGGGTATGTAACCTTGTGTTACATGTCCCGATGCTCTAAATCTTCCTTCCATCCTAAGCGGAGATTGGGTGCGTCATAGATGAAGAACATAATAAGCATCTAAGGATTGTATTGGAGACGTTGCAAGAACATTAGTTTTATGCCAAAGTTAGTAAGTGCGAGTTTTGGCTTCAAGAAGTGAAATTTTTATGACATGTCATTTCTAGTAAAAGAGTGGCAGTGGATCCTGCGAAGATTGACGTTGTAACAGAATGGCAAACACCTACTAATGCCCATGAAGTACGTAGTTTCCTTGGTTTAGCAGGTTACTACCGAAGGTTTGTAGAAGGGTTTTCTAGACTTTCTAGTCCTTTAACGGCATTAACAAGAAAGGATGTTAAGTATGTTTGGACTGAGCAATGTGAGAAGAGTTCTCAGGAGTTAAAGAAAATGTTAACTTCAGCCCCAATATTGGCATTACCAAAACCTCACAAGCCCTATGTAGTCTACAGTGACGCTTCGAAGACCGGGTTTGGGATGTGTTCTAATGCAAGAAGGAAGAGTCGTCGCTTATGCTTCACGACAGCTCAAGAATCATGAACAGAATTATCCTACCCACGACTTGGAATTGGAAACGGTAGTTTTTGCACTAAAAGTTTGGAGACACTATTTGTATAGGGAAAAATGCAAAGTGTACATGGATCACAAAAGTCTTAAGTACCTATTCAGTCAGAAGAATCTGAATATGAGACAATAGAGATGGGTGGAAACCATCAGTGATTATCAATGTGAGATCAAATATCATCCCGGCAAGGCTAATGTAGTAGCTGATGCACTTAGTCGCAAGGCTTAGGTAGACTTGTCGTCTGTCTTAGCAAGATTAAGAAATTTGATAATTGGAGATCTGTCACGGAAAGCTATTTTTGCGATAGTACAGGAGCTCATATCCATGACCAAAGAAGAAATTTTGGAAGGACAGCGAAAGGATGATAAATTGAAAAATCTTCGACAGAAGATTCTGAGATTAGAAGGGCCACAACATTGCTCTATTGGGAAGAATGAAATGTTGTTTTATAAAGGAAGGAAGGTGATTCCTAATGATGTCGAGCTGAAAGAAAAGATATTAAGGGAGGGTCATTGCACCCCTAACACAGCGCACCCTGGCAGTATAAAAATGTATCGTGATTTAAAAGGTCAGTTTTGGTGGGCTGGAATTAAGAAGGATGTTGCTGATTTTGTGGCAAAATGTCCTCTATGCCAAGTGATAAAAGCTGAGCATCAGAGACCAGCAGGTGAATTACAACCTATGCCTATTCCGGAATGGAAATGGGAAGACGTGTCTATGGATTTTGTAATAGGACTGCATAGGACATCGTCAAGAAAGAATTCCATATGGGTAATTTTTGATCGATTGACTAAGAGTGCACATTTTCTATCCATAGCTAACACGGATTATGTGGAGAAGCTTTCTCGAGTTTATGTTAAGGGAAATTGTCCGACTACATGGAGTTCCAAAGACTATAGTATCGGACCGAGATACTCGTTTTACTTCACGATTTTGGTAGAGCCTGCAAAAGATGTTAGGCACTCGTTTGGATTTTAGCAGTGCCTATCATCCACAAATTGATGGACAAACAGAGCGTACAATTCAGACCTTGGAAGACATGCTGCGAGCATGTGTAATGGAGCAAAATGGTGATTGGGAAAGTCACCTACCTTTAGTGGAGTTTGCCTACAACAATAGTTTTCAGGTTACCATCCAGATGGCACCCTACGAAGCGTTACACGACAGGAAATGCAAATCCCCGTTATATTGGGATGAAGTAGGGGAAAGGAAAATACTTGAACTTGAGTATCTGCAAGAAGTTCATAAACAAGTAACCTTGATCCAAGAAAGAATGAAAGCAGCCCAGAGCAGACAGAAGAGCTATGCGGATAACCAATGAAGAAAACTGGAGTTTGCAGTAGGAGACTGGGTATACCTTAAGGTATCGCCTATGAAAGGAGTCATACGTTTCGGTAAAAAGGGGAAGTTAAGTCCACGATATGTAGAACCCTTCAAAGTAATCGAAAGAGTTGGTCCCGTGGCTTACAGATTGGACTTACTAGCTGAGATGCAATGAATACATAATGTGTTTCATGTATCGTCATTGAAGAAAAGTTTTGGAGAAAGGCGGCCAGTAGTAATGGAGCCCAGTGAGATAAGGCTTCAACCCAACTTGTCTTATAGAGAATGGCCAGTGCAAATAGTAGATCGCAAAGAGCAAGAGTTGAGAAATTGAAAGATACATCTGGTGAAAGTACGTGGAATAGTCCAAAATTTGAAGAAGCAACTTTGGAACGTGAGGATACGCTCATTTGTTTGTATCTTAGAAACTTTGAAGAATGTTTGAATTTGTTCTATATATATATATTTGTGGGTGTGAATGTTTTGGTTATAAATGGTTGCCTATTCTTTGTTAGCAAGTAAACGTGGTAATCTTGAGTACACCTACCGAACCTGTGGAACAGGGAATGGCATGAACAAGAAGAACCCTACGAATGTCTATTTCTTCAGTGGCGCAACTGAGGGAACGAAGGGAATGTCGTATCAGAAATCGTCTCAAGAGAAAGCAACAATCAATAGCTGAGCAAGCTAGGCAATTGGAGATCTTTGAGCATCACCGTACGCATGTGATGGATGCGGATTCACGAGGAAGGCTTTGTTTCATACGAGCTTTATCACACGAAGAGCGACAGTCGTGGAGCAGCTCAAGGGAAATAGAAAGAAAGAATCTGCGTAATTTTGATCCCGAAGCAGAATTAAGACGCACAGCGGAAGAGCGTGCAAGCAGATTTATACCCTGTGAGACCTCAGATACTTCTGCAAATCGTATTCGTATACATTAAGAAGGTCAACCCGTCGAGGACATGGAGCTCGAGATAGAGCATATGCTAAATGAGATACGGGTTAATATGTACTTTGATCATGACTTGGATGCTATAATCTACTTTTCACAAGATTCAGTAATGGAAGAGGCGGATGAAGTACCGTCAGCATCCACATCGTCAGAAAAATCTACAGCCACATTTAGGAGAGGTAGTAGATAGAATTTTATCTCTTATAAATATTTTAATTAATGAGTGTGGTGCTGATTTCGAGGACTAAATCTTTTTCTAAGGAAGGGAGGATGTGATGACCCAAACTTTTCATAAACATAGTCCATAGATTTTGTGCTTAGTGGTTGCGACTTCTTTGGGAGCTTTAGTTATTTTTCTTGAAAGAATTAGAATTTTTGAATAGAAATTTGAGCCCAAGGGAGTTTTAGCCTTAGAATGCTAAGTGAGATTGGTCTTGTTTAGAAACTTAGGTCTATTGACTTTAGGCCCATGGCCCAAATTTTAGTCACAAGTGCTATGTGGCATAAAAATAAGGTATTATGAACCTAGACTTGATAATAGGTTAAGGGAGAGAGATAAGTGTAGGAGAAAAGCCAAAAAGAATGGCTTACACGCCTATCTTGGAGAATTGCCACTTGTCATTGTGTAAGAAACCTTCTAGATAATTCAAAAGACAAAATGGACTTAGAGGAGACCAAAGGATTTTCGGCTAGACCTTTGTCTTGCCTCATTTCAAGTTCAAATGAGGTTATCTTGGGAAATAAGCTTAGGGAAGTGAAAAATGGGCTTTTCTAAGAGTTTTGCATGGGAAATCCGAATGGAGGCTCTTGGATTTCAAATTTAGTTAGATAATGCCAAGTGTAAAGTATGCAAGGAGTACTAGAAGAAAAGGTGAAGAGACAATTGGATGGAAGGACAAGAATGCCCTTGAAAATTCGGCTAGCACACTTCCAAGTGCTATGCCTCTTTGCCATTTGTCACTTAGATAAAAATTGGATCAATAGAACATAGAAGGTCACCTAGGGAATGAGAGTTGGAAGGTGAAACATCACCTTGGGAAAGGAAGAAGGAGGTGGACGGCAAGCCCATGGCATGAGCCTTTTTGTCACTTGTCATCAATGCAAGGGATTGCTTGTTTGGGAAAATGGAGAACCATATGATGTTTAACTATTCTACCCTTAGAAGAAACATCCAATTAGTTGAAGGAAGGAAGGGCATAAAGGGAAAACTAGAGGAGTTCGGCCAAGGAAAGAGAGAGCCCACATATCAACCCAAAAATGCACATTCCCAATGCAATCTACATGGGGAATTCCAAGGGGTGTCTTGGCCAAGGTGAAAGGAAGAACAAGGAACCTTGCCACTTGTCTTACATGCAATGGTTTTCAACTACCAATGAGAGAGTGAAAAATTTTCTATAAAAGGAAGGAAGACCACATGCCCAAAGGCTTCTTCCTTTGGCAAATTTTGAAATCTATAAGCTTTTGCCCTCTGCACATAGTTCTCTTATGCTTTCTTGAGGATTCTCTCATTCTCCTCAACCAAACAAGAGGATTGTTCTATTCCATGAGGGGATTTCAGCACACTAAACCTAGCAAAGGTAAGAATCGGTTTCTCTTCTAGAGTTACACACACACCACTTGTTCAAACTGAAAATGAGATTCAAATCTCATTTGACCAATGTGGAAGTTAGAAACCTCATTTTTCTTTAGATTTCTTGAGAAACAGTTTTAGGGTTCTTGAGAAACTTTGGATGCTGAATATAAATGAGAGTTTTGTTCACTATGATTTTTTACCACCATTCATATCTTTGGCTATTTTTGAGTTTCTTTACCCTAAGAATGAAATGATGAAGAAGGTTTTACTCCAAAAACCCTAGAGGCTGAATAGATATAGGCAAGAATTGCCCTAGAAACTTACATTTACACTTTAGAATATGAAGTGAAGTTTTTAGTTGCTTTTCTAATATGGAATACTCGGATTTACAGCTTGCTAATATTGCTATACATGGATTTTGTTTTGTAAGGATACACTCAACCTACTTTAGTTAACACTTATATATGATTGTGTAGATCATTTTCATTTTCATGTTTGTTTTGATTGGTTATCTCTTGTTTGATTGCTTGATTATGTTATTATGATCTTGTATAAATCTATGGAAGGAATTACATGTTCGGAATTTGTGATGAAAATGTCATGAAATACTTGTATATGTTTCAGTTTTCACATGTTTAAAATTGAAGAACCATGCGCCCTAATGTTTCGGCCATAACGTGTGTTTTATGTTTCGGATCTTAGTTAAATGTCATGATTTCATGTTTATTTTATCATGCTTTAATTCCTATGCTATGTGATGAATCTCATGATTTTTACCAGTATGTGTTTCGGCCTAAGCATGTTTCTATGATTCCATGAATAAGTTTGGATGTTTCTTGTATTCTATGTAATCATACTATGATATGAATATGTTATGCTTGGTTAATTCATGCATGGCAACCCATATGTCACATGTCAAGTATAAGTATGAAGTTCTTAAGTTCCATGTCTCATGCATATGGGAAATGTTTTGTAAAAGAAAGTAGTTCTTTTTAAAAGAAAAAGAGTCAAAACTCTATCACGAACAGTAGGGATGGTGGTAAGCAAGGATGGTGGTAGAGTCCCGCCTTTGATTCTCTCCTACGGTGCATACGGTAGGGATGGTGGTAAATAAGGATGGTGGTAGAGTCCCGCCTACGATTCCTGCCTATAGCTCGTTAATGGTACAATGACTAGTAGGAACACGCGGCCCAAGAAAGGGAGCCGTGTTGTGTCCACCCTCTGAAAAAGAATAAGAATTCATGTAATAAGAATCACTCGATGCAAATCTTATGATATGTCTCTGATAAGATAAGTCTCTAATTAAGGTCCACATGAAAAGAAAGCCAAAAAAATTTTCTGAAAATGTCAAAGTCTCTGTATAAGTCTTTTGAAAATGGTTAATACATATGTCAAGTTTCTGTTTAAAGTCAAGTACATGTTTCATGCACGCATTTTATGATGTACCTTTCATATGCTTGTTTTGATTAATATATGTTGTGTGATTACTTACTGAGATTTCTCGAAATCTCACTGTGGTAGTTTACACTACCATCCCCCAAACTGGAATGGTTGAAGTTGTTACAGGATTAGAGGATGACGCCCATGCTCGAGAGGAAGAGAGTGGCACCTTTTGTGTAGTTTCATGGTGCTTGGCTCCAAATGAGACCTTAACTTTGAAGGAAAAAGAAAAATAGCTGTTCGATTAGAAGAAGAAAAAAAAAAAGGGACTTATGGCTTTTTAGGCCTCAACTTTTGAAGATATTTTATATTTTGATATGGCCCCATAAGTTTTGGAAGACAAACTTTCGTACCTGATATATTGTGATAATTTGTCTTATGCTATATTTCTATGGTTATGGACAAAGTGTTAATGCTTTAGTAGTTGGTACCATATGCTTTGCAATTGCTAGTTGTGAATTGCTTAGAATTTCTGACCTTTTATTTATTTTTTGTTGCAAAGTTATATTGCATATTGTTAGTGTACTTAGGTGCATAGCATATTATCTGTCATGTACGAGGGGTATGTAATCTTGTGTTACATGTCCCGGCGTTTCGGTCTCCGTCCAATCCCAAGCCGGGGTTGGGGGTGCCACAACAGTGAATAGGAAATAAATACAAGAAAATTAAATGGAGAATGTCACACAAATTTACGTGGTTCGGCACTAGGCCTACGTCCACAGATCATTAGGAGGGCAAATATACTATAATATGATTGTTTTACAGTCTTTCATTCTCGCTATACAGTAGAAATCGAATATCTGTTTTTTGGAGGAGTGGAGTGTCCGTCGTGAGGTTGAAGAAGTTAAAGGTGAAGTTGAAGTCTTGAAGAAGTCTGTAAGCCCCCCGTTCTCGTCTGATCTGATCCATTTTTATCCTGGCCTTGTGAGTGGTGAGGGACGACAACTTTATTCCACTCCTTGCTCTCGTGTCTGACTTGCTTTCCTCTCTCTCTTTTTTCTCTTCTGTCACTTCTTTTTTTTTTTTTTTTTTCCTTCTGACATATTCTTTTCCCTTGTCCTCTCCTTGTTACTTCTTTGTTTCTTCTTCCTTTCTCCTTCTGTTGTCCTCTAATTGGGATGCTTTAATGGACTAAACTTGATTTATCTGGACCTGTGATATTTTATTCCCTTTAATAATATTGATTAAATTGGATTTCGATTATCCTCTTGGATGTTTAAATCTTGAAGGATCTTTTGATCTAATATTCTTATAATATAAAAGTACAAAAATATTCATGATTTTTCACTTTGGTCAATTTTTTTAAACTCACCTATTTATCAGAATGTATGCATGAGTTATTATTGTTATTTCATCAAATATTTAGGGTAACAGATCACTAAAATATGAGAAAAGCTAAACCCATCAAGATCCATTCAGTGTCTCGATACAATTTTTTTCTTTTTTTTTTTAGTAATTAAGGAAATGTTTTTTTAATAATATTATAAACTTTATTTTTTTATAAAATGTTTAAGGTCCTCAAGGACATAAAAATAAATAAATAAACCAAATCATCTTGTCGGGAGAGGCATTCTCGGGCCGGTGTGTAGCACGGCTCCGAAAATATTGACAGCCCTGGACTAGAAACAGTACTACATTTGTTGTCGTAGTTGGGACTTGACTCAGTTCTGACGTACCAAAGTCAAAACAAAGAAAGAGACGCGCGAGGCGACGCAACAATCGGATTTCAGGTTTCTCCCAACCCTTTTCAAATTTCTATCTCTCTTCAATTCCAATGATCGCAATCACTTTCTTGTATCTACTTCTGCTTCTTGAACCTACTTCTTCTGTTCCTTCATCCCCGCCGACTCGTTATTTTGTTTTCGTAACTTATTCTGGGTAACCAAACATGGCGTAGTTAAGAGGAGTTGCGTACTTTACTTGATCGTTAAATTTAATTTGTTGTTCTAATCGCGCTTTGACTTGATACCTGCTTCTGACTTTTCTTCTAAATGCAGAGGTTGTTTTGAATTTGATTTCCGATTGGGAATTGGAACCGGATGTAAGGTTTTTGGAATGCGTTTTCCGTGTTTGATGAGGCTAGATGGTTATCAGATCTAAGATGAAATGGGTTTTTCTTTCCTTCCTCATCTTGTCTTTGTTATCTCTGCTGGCCCAGCTTTCTGTCACAAGGTTTTCGACTGCTGATTCAGTGCAGTACAGTGCAAGGGCTGGGTTGCGTGCCGTCTTTGCTAATGTGTCAGTATCACCGGTATGCTTATATGATTTTCTTTATGTTAGTGTCATACTGGTCCTCATTTATATGTATGTGCGTTCGTTTTTTGGGTATTAATAAAGGTATTGATGTGTTGTTTTAATTATGATTGTTTTGGTTGTATGTTACAGGTCAGCCGGAA
Source organism: Pterocarya stenoptera (assembly GCA_003123785.1). NCBI lineage: Eukaryota > Viridiplantae > Streptophyta > Magnoliopsida > Fagales > Juglandaceae > Pterocarya > Pterocarya stenoptera. The sequence goes on from QEOT01009522.1 coordinate 464,848, forward strand.
TAAGAAGATATGGGGCGTTGAGAAGACGTTAGAGTCTTTACAGCCTTATGCAAATCCCAGAAGCAGATATCCGGGTAATAATTATGCTCAAGCACCCTATTATAAGTTTCTCTAGTTTCAACCCGTGTGTAAAGCACACCATCCACATCACTTAAATAATATGATTTGATTTGTTATATTCAAATTTTAAAATTTCTGTTCCAAATCAAATTATGTCATGTAAACACTTTACTAGAGACATGGGTTGGGTGGCGATTGGTGGTTTAGTTGGCATTGACATGCCTTGGTTTCAAGAGACATGGGTTGGGTTAATCCGAGCCTTCAAAAGTTGTCTAAGAGTGATGCAAAATAAGTGCAAAAGACTATAATTTCAGATTAAAAAAAATATATATGAAGAAGAAGGTTTCAAAAAAACTATGCAAATTCATGATGGTTGAGTTACCATTCATGGGTGAGATGAATAGTGATCTTAACTCAAGTTAAAAGCTTAACCAAAGGTTGAATTGGGAACCCTAGGGGTGTGTGGTTGGGGCTTGGGTTAATTGGAAACCAATGGTATGGTGTATGTGGGTCCCATTTGGAAAAGAATGAAATAAAATACAAAGCTTGGGCTTCATGGGTTGAGCTTTTATTAGGTCATATGAACAAGCCTTGGTTGTGGGCCTAGGAGTGGACTTATCCATGGGTCTTATGTCCAAATTTATTGGGCTTATCCTTGGCCTCAATAGTCCACTAAGTGTATCCCAATCTTTGGGTCTTTCCTCAATTGGGTCAAAGTCTTGAATCTCACTAAGTTGGGCCCGATAGTCTAATATCCACTAAGTTAGGTCTAATGTCTTGTGTCCTTTATGAAAGGCCTAGAGTCTTATATCGCCCAAGTTGGGCCTAACGTTTTTAATATCTATCCTTAGCCCATTTCATCTTAGGCCTTGTTTGGATAGTGAGATGAGATGAAATGGTTTTATTTGAAAGTTGAATAAAACATTGTTAGAATATTATTTTTTAATATTACTATTTTTTTGAGATTTGAAAAAGTTGAATTGTTTATTATATTTTATATGAAAATTTGGAAAAGTTGTAATGATGAGATGGGATGAGATGAAACTGTTTCTGTATCCAAACAGAGCCCTAGTTTACTAGAGCCCTTACTAAACCACTCTTGAGCTTCTCTAAATCCATCCAATATTTAACCCATTTGCCTAACACATCAATATGCCATGTGTCATTCTTTCATTGGCCTTTTGGCTTTAACCTCAAAATTAATAAAATACTAAAAATTCTCCAAAATAATATGACTAAACCAATCAAGTTCCAAAAATTTCATTTTTCTCAAAATCAATATTGCACTAGAATCTTCTAATAATTTTTTTTATAATAAAATATTTTATTTCCAAGAAATAGGCATAAGCCCAAGTACATAGGATGTATAGATCTTCCAATAATTCTACTAAACCCAAAGTATACAGCCCTCTTTTGCCGACTCAAGCTCCAAAAATGTTCTTATTCTCAAATAGCCCAACTTCTACTTAGCTAGGGTCAAGGCCGAAGTATTTTTGAGTGGGGTGTTACATATTGAGATATTCTAAGTACCTAAATAGGGCCTTAGAATCTCCTAAACTATTTCTAACACAAACTAAACAACCAAAATACCTCTATTAGAAACAATTACAAAATACTTTTGCCTAGACCTTTTAAACCTTCCCCCTCTTGCTTCAATTGGAGTTTTACTACCGGCCGACATGTAGAATTTCAATTTTCAGGAATTGAAAAAGCACTTGATGGAACAATTTGAGTTTTATATTTTGGATACATTACTTATCAAAAAATATATATATATATATTTTGGATGCATTAGAGAGTTAGTTTGCAAGTGTAAGAAGTTTTATTGTTTAGAAACTAAAAAGCACTTGAGGCAACATTATGACTCTTATCTATTGAATGTATTAGAGTTAGGGAATGTTTGGAAAAAGTTTTCATCTTGTCTCATCTCATCTTATCTCATCTCTAAATATCAATAAAACACAAATACTTTCAAACTAATCATTACAACTTTTCCAAAATGTCAAATAAAAAACAAAAAATAATTCAATTTTTTCAAATCCCAAAACAAAAATAATATTCTAACAATATTTTAACTTTATAATATTTTTTAAAGTTAGGTGGAAAAAGGTATGTAGTCCTCTCTCTACTGGTGGTTTGGGAATTAGAAATTTGAGAATTTTCAATCGGGCTCTACTCGGGAAATGGTTGTGGAGATACCATAAAGAACCAGAAGCTCTATTTAAGTTGGTGATTAAGAACAAATATGGTAGCTCATGGTGGGGATGGTGTACTAATGAAGTGAGAGGGGCATATGGAGTGGGGTTGTGGAAACATATAAGAAGAGGATGAGAGGTCTTCTCTCGCCACACAAGGCTTTGTCTAGGAGAGGGGGCCAGGATCAAATTCTGGTATGATACTTGGTGTGGTAATTGTGCCTTAAAGGAGTTAGTTCCTTCACTTTTCAGGGTTGCAAGTGCCAAAGATGCTTCAGTGGCGGAAGTCATGATGCTAGTGGGGGAACAAATTCAGTGGAACATCATTTTTAGTAGGGCGGCACAAGACTGGGAAATGAACAGTTTCAAAGCCTTTTTCAGACTTTTGTACACGACAAAACTGAGAAACCAGCATGAAGATTTATTGTGGTGGATACCTACAGGTAAAGGCCTGTTCTCGGTTCGATCGTTTTACAAGTCCCTTTACACAAGAGTCTCCTGTTCAGTTTCCATGGGAAAGGCTTTGGAAACATAAGGCGCCTCCCAAAGCAGCTTTTTTTTGTGGACCGCTTCCTTGAGTAAGATCCTCACTACTAGTAATTTGAGGAAACGGAGGGTGATCATCGCAGATTGGTGTTGTATGTGTAGGATTGGGGGAGAATCTATGAACCATCCTCTTTTACATTGTGTGGTAGCCCGAGGGTTATGGAATGAGGTTTTCAGCAGACTAGACTTAAGTTGGGTCACGCCAAAGATAGTAGTGGCGGTATTGGCCAGTTGGACAGACTTAAGAGGCAATCAACAAATAAAGGTTGTATGGAAGATGATCCCCATCTGCATCATGTGGTGTCAATGGTAGGAGCGCAATGAACGGACATTCGAGGACAAAGAGAGATCGATGGAGGAACTTAAAGCTTTTTTTATTAGAACTCTTTGTATTTGGGCTAGCGCCTTTAATTTTAATAGCCTAGACCTTCATGATTTTCTTGTTTCTATTGCTCCTACGTAGTTAGGGCCTTCTTTGTTCTGAATGAGGCTTTGCCTATTCTTTGATTAATGTAATTTATTTACTTATAAAAAAAAAAATTATTTAATTTTTTCTCTTCTCATTTTCAAAAATTCAATAAATACTTAATTCAAACTATCTCATTACAATTCACAAACCATCTTACTACTATTTACAAAATTTTCATCTCATCTCATTCCCTAAGCATCCCTTTAGTGTACTAGTGTTAACACCCCTTCCCATAGGGCTAGGAAATGCTACCTACTAAATAACCTAGGCTCATTTGGATAGTGAGATGAGATGAAATAAGATGGTTTTAGATGAGTTGAATAAAATATTGTTAGAATATTATTTTTTTAATATTATTGTAGTTTTGGGATTTGAAAAAGTTGAATTGTTTATTATATTTTGTGTGGGAATTTAAAAAAGTTGTAATGATGAGATGGGATGAGATAAGATGGTTTCTGTATCCAAACGAGCCCTTAGTGCCAAGTAAGTGATTCAAAATTAGAACTCCAGTTCATTTATTCAATATTGAATAAAGTATAACATAATAAAGTCGCTGAATGTCCAACACCCCGTCACCTTAAGAATAATGTTAAATTTTTCAAAATCTGAAGGATCAGTGTACTAACCTTGCCTTTAATTTTTGTTTTATTTAATGATGCACTAGGCATAAAAGATTTCTTATAATAAATCAAATCATTCTTTAAAAGTATTGAAAATATAAAAGGGAATTTGCGAAAGCACTTATTAAAATTTCATCAAACTTTGTACTATGAAAATCATAACTAAAAAGTTTTGTACATAATCTAGACCTCGCCCTCGCCTCCTTGGGCCAAGTCTCATCCTTTAAAGCCATCCTCGTAAAAAATCCTCACTTGGGGTGGTTAACATATAAAAAGATGCAAAAATGAGTCAAATATTCAATAAGTAGTACATCATATAGTAAACATAATAAATATAGGATTTTCTTGAAAGATCTGCATACTTAATACTTACACTTATACTAACAAGTATGTAACATGTACTGTGCATAACTCATTAAACTTGTCTCTTACTTTCTTTAATGGCTAGCACACCTTAACCCCCATGTGTAGGTTGTGCACCAATTTCACTGCTTGTGTCCACAAGGGTAATTGCTTAACTTATCATTACGTACTATGGTGGACCATGCTTAGGTTCGTAGCTTGTACATACAACCAATAACTGCATTGGTATCATGCATTTCTTAGAGCCATTCTTAAAGCTTCTTTCATAACTTGTATTTTATCTTTCTTACCATGATGGATGTAAAACACATAATACATGAAAACATATCATCATGCATGTAAAACATTATTAACATGACTTTGAAACTCACTTTCAACATATTATAACTTGGTACGAAAAAAGGCTTTCCAATGAAGGGCATATATACATAATATTTTTATAAAAGACGTTTGTTGTACATACATGGAAGAGTATGATCATACTACTTACCGGTAGCTTAATCCAATATTTTTGGCACGTAATCAGTCATCTGTAAAATAGGCATGTAACTTGCGTCAATTTCTAATTGTAGAAATTTTTTAATTAAATTCGTACTTTGAAATCAAAACCTGAAATACTTAAATAACCTATATTTTCCCAAGACCTAAAATTAGAGGGCTAGGCTCCGATTCTGACAGAGTTAGAATGCCCAACTCTGACCTTTGACTCCAACCAAAGTCGGAGGCCAAGTTGAGCTCCGACTTCGAATCAAAGCAGATTCCGACTTCGGTTAGAGTGCCGGAGTTAGAGTGTCGAAGCCACAGATAGGGGGGAGAGAGAGAGAGAGAGAGAGAGAGAGAGAGAGATGGCTCGGTCGGCCTGGTTTGTGACGGAGTTGGCTCGGCCTTGGGAATCAGAGGGTGATGCTTTATACGTTTGGCTTAGGTTTTGGGGTTAGGTCTTGGTGGGGAAGTGAAGAAGCGGGAGGAGAGGAGTAGAGAGATAGCACCGAAAAGGGTTGGGCTGGTTAGCCTAGTCAAGGCCATGCTCAGCAGCTCAGGCATACTTGTCATAGGAGTGCTTGGTCTGCTGGTGATATTTTAGCACCTGAGAGAGGTTTTCTTCTTGTAGGTCTTCTTTGGAAGTGTCAATTAGCTTGGAAGAAGAAGAAGAATAAGAAGAAGAAGTAGTAGTAGCAGTAGAAGAAGAAAAGGACATGGTCGTGGGGATAAATTTTTTTCCGGTGAGTATGGAGGTTGAAGGAAGGAAGGGAAAGCAATGAGGTTTTAGAGGGAGAGAGAAGTTGGCACTAGAAGGGACCAGAGGCATCTTTGGTGATCAACTTCCTTGTGTATTATGGGGTCCGAGGCATAAAAATTGTAGAACCTGCATCTGACACTTGCCAAAAGAACGAATTTGGGTCTAATGTGCAAAACAACAACGTAAGAGATTGATGGGCACTACGGTTTAAGCAGGAGTACAGAGTACAGACAAGTGAAAGTGATTATCGTGGTGTAGACCAGCTGGCCTAGGTCTAAGGAAAAGATACAATAGGATCACCAGGATCTTGATGATTAGTTTGGGTGCTGATGTGCTCTGGGGTTGAAATCGTACGATCATTTTTCGCGAATGTGGACAGGTAGGCTGAGTATCCTCATCTTTCTGTCCTGCAGCTTTACACGTAGAGGTGTAACCAGTCCGGTTCGGTCTAGTTTTGGAAATACTTTAGAACCGAATCGGCATATACCGGTTTTGAGATTTGAAGAATCGATACCACACCAGTTACACTTCTAAACCGGTACTTTCGGTTTTACCGATTTCAGTCCATTTGTTCCGGTATATTATATAGAATATATAATATGGTATATTATAGTATATTATAAGATATATTATAATTGTATTATAGACTATAGTGATATATTATATAGTATATTACAATATATAGTGATATAGTATTAGTATAACTATTAATACAATAGACTATAGTGATATATGATTTTAAAATTTAATATTATATTAATTAGTAATTTATCATATAATATAAAATTATTTTATATATACTTATATGTATTATAGATATATAAATTAAATATAATATAAAAATCATATAAAAAATATTTTATACAATATAAAAAATTAAAATATATATATGGACCGGTCCAGTCCGGTTTAGTGTTAGAAAAAGAAAAACCGGAACCAAACCAATTTTGATCGGTTTTGAGAAAAATAAAACCAGTACCAGACTGAATCAAACCCGGTACCGGACCAAACCCAAAGGTCTAGTCCGAGTTTACTGGTTCACTGATTTTTTTTTTTCACCCCCTGTTTTACGTATTGGGGGATATTTTTCTTGGGTTGGGAGCAAACTCACTGGCCATTAAAGTATGGTATATTTGCGAGATAGAGCAACATTGCTAGCTTGTGTGGGTGTGAAGCTTACTTTGAAATTTTTGCTTAGTCGGAGTTAAGTTGGAGCCGATATTGGCTCTGATTCCGACTCCGACCATTTTTTTCACAACTTCGACTCCGCCACAGTGGGTGTCAACCATAGTTAAAGCAGCCGGAATTTTGCCCACTCCTACCTAAAATCCTCATAATTTCACTGTCCCAATGGTCCATCCTAGCTTCATTAAACCCTAAATACATTAAATAACCTATGTTTCCCTAAAGCCTAAAATCCTCATAGTCCTAAAAATATCTTTGCATCCAAACATCTATTTTCTCTTGATTTTTTTATAGGAACTCATCATATGATAATAAACCTTACAGCCAACACTCATTGGGCAGGGGTAATTTTGTAATTTAGCCGTAAGGCCCCTGAGTCTCTCATGGTAACCTTTCGAACTAACAAAATGTCTCAACCATGGAAAATAGCAGAGGAAAGTCTTACACAAAGCAGTGGTGTGGTGGTGGAGGGTGGTTGTTTTCTGACGTGGAGCAATGGTTGGTGGCCCATGGAGTAGCTGACGGTTGTCCAAGGTGGCTGAGGAACTAGCTACGGCTTCAAGGTCTCCCAACATGAACTGTCGTGCTTGGGCTGCTGTGGTGCAACGACTCGATGTATGGCTGGTGGCTAATGTTTGCTTGGTGAAGTAGAGGGAGGCCATGCTCACGGTGTTGCGACTTCGTCTTCAACCGGCTGGGTAATGGCAGTTCTCAAGTGCAACAACCAACTGAGAGGCTTGGTTTGCTCTGCTTTGAGGAGCAAAAACAGGGGCTTTCGTGGCTAACGTCTGGTTGCCTCGCAATGCATTTCAGCTGGCTCATGGTATTGTGGAGGTGATTCATGGTGCAGGAACCTGGGCTGGTTGAGTGGCTGGTTTCCGATGTGCGGTGGAGGCCTGGGGTGGCATCCGATGGTGCCAGAGGCGGAGCAGCTCATACATGAAGATCCCACCGCGATGCAACTTAGATGTGGCAGTTGCGGCTTCCAGTAGTGGCGGTTGGCAGTTCTGTGCAACGGGAAAGAACATGGGAGGTGTTTCAGGCTGTTTCCAGTGGTTGCAGTGGCATCTAGCGTCCCTTGGAGTTGGCTGGAGGAGCGGCTTGGAAGAGAGAATTGTGCTGTTGTTCGCTACTTTCTGTTGCTCGAGTTTCTGTTGTTCAACTGGAGTGGCTGTGAGTTTGAGAAACTAGAGGAGGAGAGGGAGCTACAGTGAGGAGAGGAGGAGAGAGGGGGCTGCTATCAAAATGAACACCCAAGATTTGTGATGGAGGAGGTTACATGCATGAGGGGCTTATATGGTGTCTAGATATATATATATATAGGTAGTAGGGTCATGGGTCTTGTAAACGGGTTGGGTCGTGCTCATGGGTCACTCGAGTTTGGTCCACTCAAGTGTGCCATCATTTATCGAGTGGTGTCCCTCTTTTAGACATGACTTCACTTGTATGGCCACTATAATGGAGTTGGATTCCTTGTGATCATCAACACGCACACACGGGGGTATAATTGTGTGGAGGCTACCCAAAACTTTAAATGAAAATATTTTGAGTGAACAATGTTTGGATTGTGTTTTTATGGTTTTAAAACGATATTTGAAAACTCTTTTTAATGTATGACGTACTAGATTCACTTGTGCCTTTATGTTTTTACTATTCTAGATGGTATTGGAGATAATTCTATGGGTCATGGACTTTAGGGTTGGAATCTTTACATAAAGGATGCTTTTCAACAAGGAGTCTTTACTATTCTAGATGAGTTTCTTTTTATTGGTTGAATCAACATGTTACCCTGTTTAAGTTTATTAATGAAGGTTGCATAGGTTTTTGGTTGATAGAATATTTTGAATTTTGTGCTATGTTATGATCAATATATAGCATTGTATCCCTAGTGGGAAAAGGGTGTTACAGCTCAGTTGACTATGTGAAGTGCAAACAGATTTTGTGTGCGTTCAGTGTGGAGTGGTTGGAGAAACTTTGATTAGTGTATGAGCTTTTATTTCTTGAACCAAAAATTCTTGAAATTTGTTTTAGTTTTAGTTTTAGTTTTTTTTTTTTTTTTTGTTCAGGAAACCGTGCGACTGACAACGAGGTGTTCTTTGATAGAGATGTCTTCCAGGAAGACTATAAGGAAATGAATAGGAGCTTTAAGATATATGTTTATCCTCACAAGCGAAATGATCCTTTTGCAAATGTGCTGTTGCCGGTGGATTCTGTGCCCAGTGGCAATTATGCAAGTGAAAGTTACTTTAAAAAGGTGCTTATGAAAAGCCATTTTATCACGAATGATTCAACCAAGGCAGATCTTTTCTTTCTGCCTTTCTCAATTGCAAGGCTGCGACATGACCCCAGAGTTGGTGTTGGAGGTATCCAAGATTTTGTAAGAGACTACATCTTCAATATTAGTCGGAAGTACCCATATTGGAATCGGACAGGTGGAGCAGATCATTTTTATGTTGCCTGTCATTCCATAGGCCGATCAGCAATGGATAAAGCAAATGAAGTGAAATTCAATTCCATTCAAGTTGTGTGTTCTTCAAGCTATTATCAATCTGGGTATATTGCTCATAAAGATGCGTGCCTTCCCCAAATCTGGCCAAGACAAGGAGACCCTCCCAATCTTGCTTCATCTAAGAGGTATGTTCATTTATTTATTTAGTTAAACTTCTGTTTCTCAATTTTTATTTATTTTTATAGTGGACATTATTTGAACTGGGAATATACGCGCATCCTCTATGTCATAGCTTAACTAAGGTTGTGGATAGTTTGCAATCTCAGTAGCCTTGTTTTTGGTACCTTTTTTTGCTTGTGTTGACTTACTTTATAATTTTGTTTTTAATTTAAAAGTCATTTGGGTAGATGAGAGTGTTTACATCATTAGAGTTTCCTTCAAGAGAGAGTGAGAGAGAGAGCTGCATTTATCTGCTTAGGAATATCATTCTCGTCTGTAAAGGTTGTCAGTTGCATTTTGCCAGATCGCTGTCCCCTGTCAAGGGCTGTTGTAATTTTCTCAGTTGATACTGTCCATGTAAACTTGTAATACCCCCCGATTTTTAGTTATGTGGGATAGAAGGGTAGTAGAGAAAGTTGAGGATTATCTTGGGGATTATGTAGTGGCATGTCCTTTTAAGAATGTAGAAGACGGCTTTACGTAGGCCTTTGCTGGAATTTACGGGTCAAATCGGGACAATGAAAGATGCTTTTTTTGGGAAGAGATTGCAGGCCTGTATCTTTGGTGGGATATGCCCTGGTGTATCCAAAGGGGGTTTCAATACTACCTGATTTCCAAGCAGTAGATCGGGAGAGACTTGTATTTGCCTAACTATGGTGGAGTTTCTGGATTTTATATCCGAGTTGGACCTCATAGATATTCCTTTTGTGGGTGGAACATTCACATGGCCCAATGATCATGTTGGGTCCAGATTGGACAGATTTTTACTCTCCAGCTTGGAAAATGCATTATCCGGAACTATGCCAAAAAAGACTACCTCAGATATGTTCAGACTCTTCCTGTAGGTTAGGAGTGTTACGTACTTTCTTAATTCTGCGCAACTTGATAAAAAAAAGTATCTCATTCATTGAAAGATAAACTGGAAAATATACATAAAAATTGCCTTGAATAATAATTAAATCAAAATTATCTCATAGCAAGAGAATTTAAAATTGTTCTTTTTGTGTAAAACCACTTATTAACTAAGTTTAAAAATCCCTTGAAACATGATCTATGCCTGGCTGTAAGCTTGTCAGCACCATCTTCTTTACCTCGATAATTTAAAAACATAAAAACAAACAAATAAAGAAACAACCAAAATGAGTCGAATACTCAATAAATAGTACATCACACAGTAAACATAATAAACACAGGGTTTCCTTGAAAAACGTGCATACTTAATACTCATACTTATACTAACATGAACATGTAACATGTAATATGCATAACTGATTAAACTTGTCTTTCCCTTGCTTTAATCTTATCATTATCTTTATGACCAACCCACATTAACCCCCCATGTGCAAGCTTGTGTACTGATTCCACTGCTTGTAGCCATAAGGGGAACTGCTTAACTGATCAATAACATAGCTAGGGTGGACCATGCTTAGGTCTGTAGCTTGTCTGCCCACCGATAACTACATTGATACCATGCATCCCTTATGACTATTCTTAAATCTTTTTGTCTTTTTTCTTATCATGATGCATGTAAAACACGTAGTAACATAACTCTTAATAATATCATCTGTGAAAACATATCATGATGCATGTAACACATATTATAACATGACATTCAAAAATCACTTTTATCATAAATTGTCATAAATTGGTACGTAAAAGGAGCTTTCAATAAAGGGTCATACATACATAATACTTTAAATAAATATTGTTTACCATACATGTAAGGGTATGATCATGCTATTTACCTCTTTGCTTCTAGCAATTACAAGTGCGTCAATAATCACCTACTTTAAGTTGCTGAAAAAGGGTTAGATTGATAGGGTGAGGCTGGTTTTTCAATATCCTGAAATTGCAGCAACTTTATCTAGGGTCAGGGATTGGTTTTCTTGAAGAACGTCACGTGGGATTGCAATAAAAACTTTCTAGACTCACAGCAGGCTTTGTTTTTCTGGTTTTCAAACCATACAGTGCATGTAATGAGACCTGGAAAACTAATAATAGGGCTGTACGAATTTAACTCTGTTTTTTTTAAAGGTTTTATGAATCCTAATGGCTAGGGGTTATAGGGAAAATATGTTTCTAATCGTTGGATTTATTTAGGAGTCATAAATGGGGCTGATTTCTACTTCTCCGAATCTGGAACAGCTCTAATGCTATCTCAAATAGTCCTAGCAGGCTGTAACAGAATTCTAAAACAACCCTTTTTTTATATGTTATCTTTTTTATCAGTAAATAAAGTTTTATTGATTGTAAGAATAGGCAAAAGCCCAAGTACATGGGTCATATACAAGAGCAATGCGTAGGAGTGATGTTCTAGTGATACAAGAAATTCATGAATGGTCATGCCATTAAAATCAATTATAATCGACCATTGGAACAAGGTGTTAAAAAACAAAGTTCTAAGTTCATCCAATGACTGTTCACGATCTTCGAAGTTTCGCTCATTCCTCTCCCTCTAAAGACACCACCATGGACAGATTGGAACCATCTTCCAAATAGTGGCAATCTGAGAAGTGCCTTGAAGACTCTTCATGAAGCTAAAAGGTCAATCACCCTTCTTGGCATCACCCAAGCTACACCCACCCTAGCAAAAAAGTCAGTCCACAAAGTTGTGGCAATTAGTAGATGATCGATGGATTCTCCGCTCTTTTTACACGTACAACACCAATCCAATACTATGATACGGCATTTCCTTAGGCTGTCGATAGTGAGAATCTTCTCCAAAGAAGTTGTCCATACAAAAGATGATGCCTTTAAGGGGGCCTTTGTCTTCCAAATGCTTTTCCACAAAAATGGATTTGCATTACACTTAGAGATGGATTGGTTGAAGGAGCGTACTGTGAACTTACCTTCATCTAGAGGGTTTCTTGGCACCTAATCTAGTTCTAACTTATCCAAAAATTGTTGGTTTCCAATTCTCACAAATTTAACAGCCAACAAATCAAATGTGCTTTGGCTAGAAAATAAATCCATATATGTCTAATGGGCTAGGCATCCTATTGGGCCGAACCTACTCCATTTTTAATATAGGTCCATAATTTCAATCCAATCCTATCTTCTCAATACTAGATCCTAAATAATAGGTACAGATTAATAGGTCCAATACATAATTATCCTAGCCTTAGCAAAATTGAGCCTGTGGTCCAAACTTATTAAATCTTTATCAAAGCCTATAATGTTTGGGTCTGGATGTTACAGGAGGCATTGAAGGGATTGAAGATATCTTAAATTTGAGAAGATGTGGCTGAAAGTAGAAGGCTTTGTGGTCAACAGTGGTGGTCCTCCTATTAGGTCTTTGGCACCCCAAGTTTTATCCTTGCTGGTGAATTGAAGGCTTTAAATAGAAACTTGAAGATATGGAAGGAGCAAGTATTTGGTAACGTGGATAGCCAACAGAAGTCCTTAATGGAGGAACTAAAAGGCTTAGATTGTGTGGCAGATTGTAGAAGCTCCCTCTGATGCCAAGAAATTCGTGGAAAGGCCAAGTTGTGTTGGAACTTGAGATGGTGACTTTGATGGAGGAGATATCATGGTAACAAAAATTCTGGTCCCAATAGCTAAAGGAGGGGTACAAGTGCACTAATCACTTCCACTGTATGGCTAACTCACATTAAAGGAATAATGCTATTTGAGGTGCTTAACATTCATGGTCTTATCTCTTTAGACTATTATGTGATTCGGGACCACGTGACCCGATTCTAGGAACATATGCTTGCCAAAGATGTGGAGTGGAGGCCAAAGCTTGACGGTTTAGCATTCAAGACCATTGATCACCAAAAACCGGTATGGTTGGAGAGATTGTTTGAAGAAAACGAAGTTCAAGAAGTGGTGCATCAGGCCCTAATGGCTTCACTAGGGCTTTTTTCCAATCCAGTTGGGATGTGTTGGAGCAAGATATTATGAAGGAATTCTAGGAGTTTCATACATTTGGGAAGTTTGAGAAAAGTCTTAGTGGCACCTTTATGGCGCTTGTTCCCAATGAAGTAGGGGCGTTAGATATCAAGGATTACTGCCCTATCAGCCTTGTGACTGAGGTGTATGAGGTTATATCAAAGTCCTTGCTAGCTGTTTGAGTGAGATGTTGGATTTCAAAACCTCAAAATGCATTTGGTAAAGGTAGACCAATTCTTAACTCAGTGTTCATTGCCAACAAATGCTTGGACATTCATTTGAGATCTAGTGATCCAGGCATCATTTGCAAATTGGATATAGAAAAGGACTATGACGTAAATTGGGGTTTTTGGCTGCAATTATTAGGGAGGTGTGGATTTGGGAAACAATGGTGTTTGTTGGATCACATTGTGTCTCCACTGTTGGGTTCTCCGTTTTGGTGAACGACACTCCACTTAGTTTCTTTAATAGTTCCCGTACGTTGAGATATGGTGACCTACTATCTATCTCCTTTACCATTTTTCATGGTCATGGAAGATTTAAGTAGAACGTCGTCTGCTAAGGTTGGAGGTGGATTTATGATGAGCTTTTCAGTGGGGATACTCATATAGACATTCTTAACATTTCACATTTGCTCTTTGCAGGTGATACACTAATATTTTGTGATACAAAGCAAAATCAAAAGCAAGAATCTCTTTCTCCCAAGCAATGTGAGATCACACTTGCTCAATATGGGGTATCAAAATCTTCCCTCCTAAGTTCTTGTTGTCCTCGTCGGGCCCTTCCATCATAGGTGGCACGGCTTAAGTCTCACATTTCTAGTTCAGATTGGCTCTAATTCCATTTTTAGTGCCCCAAGGCAGCATCTGGGCCCATACTCCAAAAGAACTAGTCAATGGTACAATTGAAACCCTTAGAATTATTATGAAGGGAAAAAACTTCTCCATCTTAAGCAATGTGATCCTATTCACCACCTAGACTCTTGAATATGGGGTATCATAACTAGCTAGCTATAACAGAATGGCATAAGGGGGGAGATTATAATGCCATGTTAAGTATAGGACCCAAAAAAAGGCTCCAATTATAACTTTGACTAGTCCTTTTGGTGTATGGGCTCTGACAGAGAAAAGGCTCTTATAAAAAAGGAAAGGCTCTTTTAATGGCATGGCCCTTCATGATTTCCTTGTTTCTATTGCACCCTCCTAGTCAGGGTTGCCTTTTTGTATATACTGGGCTAGGCCTATTCTTAGGAGTAATATAATTTGTTTTACTTATCAAAAAAATAAAGGAAAGGCTCTTGAGGTCTGGGATTAAAGTTCCACTTGTAATTGTGTCAACCATGGAGAATGGTTTTCCTTGTTTTTGCCTATTTAGCAAGAGTACTATACCTTTAGGTGGAAGAGCTTAGTTTGAAAGAGCAACAGTATAGACTGAGTGGTACTGCTAGAGAGGGAGAGAAGTGGGGTTCATCCTGAAGCGTTTCTGTGAATTGTATGGCACGTGATGGGGCAAGCTGCTGTGTTCAGATTTATATTTTTTGGCTTGGCATCATCTACTTAGAAACAGGAGCAAACTGGTGGATTCGAAACTGGAGCAGAGGCTCCTTGCAGACGTGATCATTCTAGTTATAGGAAAAAGACTTGACTTTTGTTATATTTCTCTGCAATTAGTTATGATCGATCCTTTACATACCTAGAGGAGTTAGAACCAGTTAAGAATTCTCCCAGTTCAGTAGGTTAAACATATCTGCTAGTAGTATAGGATCAATCATCTACTTATTCATCAAGAATTTCCTTATTTATCAAGGAGAAAAGAAAGCATATTATGATTTTCAACAAAGGAGAAGAAAGCATATTATGATTTTCAGTGTTGTCTAAATCAATTGAAACACATCTTTCTTCCATCACAAATGAAATTACAGGAAGAAGCTTGCATTCTTTGCTGGAGAAATTAACTCCCCAGTTCGAGAAAAACTTCTCCATGTGTGGAGAAATGACACTGAGATCTTTGCCCACTTTGGCCGTCTCAAAACTCCTTACGCTGATGAGTTGCTTGGGAGCAAGTTCTGCCTCCATGTTAAAGGCTTTGAAGTAAATACAGCTCGCATTGCAGATTCACTATACTATGGTTGTGTTCCTGTGAGTATTGCCAATTACTATGATCTCCCATTTGGAGACATATTAAACTGGAAACGCTTCTCGATCGTTGTTGCAACCTTAGACATCCCATTGCTTAAAGAAATCCTGAAAGGGATTAGCTCCGAAGAATATTTGATGTTGCGAAGTAATGTGTTGAAGGTTCGCAAACATTTCCAGTGGCATTTTCCCGCGGTTGATTATGATGCATTTTACATGGTTATGTATGAGTTGTGGCTTCGGCGGAGTTCTGTGAAAGTCTGTTAAGTTGTTTTGTTAATAGCAATCAATGACTACAGGTTATTCTCAAGTGATTTGTTGTATCACAATTGCATTAGCCTTTTGTATAAATTCCCATTAATTTGTACTGTGACAACATGGTTGCGCATGCCATATCAATAAATAATATGAATAAATACAGTAAATTTATTGATCGACCTCGACAAGAATCTTATTGTAAAGTCTGTGGATCATTAGCATTTATGGAAAATGAGTGTACATTATTAAGGAATATTTTTTTAATGTGATAGATAAAATGCTTCTCTCCATCCTCTTCTAATTTCCTACTTCTGTATATTTTTTGCTTTTGAACTTCCACTGCCTCGGGATCCTTGGTCGTGTATCTAATTGTAGATTTGATTATGATTATGGCAATTTGGATCATTTGGTTTGTATAGGAAAATTCTACACACCATCCTACTTTCATCCTACTAAGTATGATATGGCACATTTGTCACCATTAAATGATTATTTATTGCATGCTTCTTTATCATTTAATGTTGATGAATGTGCCACATACTATTAAGTATGATCAAAATAAGATGAGAGTATGGTATATAGCATTACTTGTTTGTATAAGCTCAATTGGGTTTAGGTCAAGAATGAACCTGAATTAGTATATGCGTCAACCTGGTTTGGGTCATTCAGAAGTTTGTCGACTCATCAAGTTTGTGTTAATCAACCTTCTTTATATTATTCTCTAGGAATTGAAGCAAGTTTTTTAACAAATATACTTCATTTAAATCATTATTATTTGCACTTTCACGAAATATTTTCTCATTTGTTTCATCACTCAACACACGTTACTACTATGGCGACATCCACAAGATTAAGAATATATTATAAATTTGAAAGCCAATAAAATTCTTACAAAAAAACAAATCCAAAAAAGAAATGGAGCATTCATTAGTTAATTTTTCATTTGTTTGCAAAAAAACTTCTCAATTCATTTCATTTCATCTAATTATTACAACTTTTTCAAATTTCAATACAAAATAAAATAAAGAATTCAACCTTTTTAAATTTCAAAATAAAAATCATATTAAAAGAATATATTGTAACAATATTTTTATTTAACTTTTTAACTTTAATATCAATTCATCTCATTTCATTTACGAAAACAAATGAGTGAAGTCCTCATGATTGGTAGAGGTAGAAATGATCGAATTGGACTTTGGTTATCCTCTTGCACTAGTCAATGACATATATTGGATTCAAAGATGAGATGAGATGATTTTAAATTAAAAATAAAACCTAAAAAAAAATATTGTTAAAATATTATTTTTTAATATTATTATTGTTTAGGGATTTGAAAAAATTGAATTGTTTATTATATTTTGTGTATGAATTTAGAAAAGTTGTAAATGATGAAATGAAATGAAACACTTTCCGAATCCAAACGAGGCCTTTTGATCTTGGATGTTTTGATTTTTGGAGGATCTTTGGTCTAAAGAGTACAAAAGTGAAAATTATTTAGAGGTTTTCACTTTTCAACAGTGGTAATTTTATTAAACTCACTTGATTATTAGGATGTATGCATGAGGTATTCTTATAATTTCATCAATAGGGTAAAAGATCACGAAAGTGTTATTCATAAATTATTAAGATGTTTTGAAAAAGGTTTGTACCATGGGTATTGTAAGACTATCAAATGAAATTGTGTATTATGAAAATAGTGTATCAAATAAAAGGGACACTCGGATTAACCCACGAATTCTACGTATTGACCAGAAAATAATAAGATTATTAATCGGAGTCAACCGGGTTCATATCAAATTACTTGGATCCAATTAACTCTACTTGTTCATGTCAAAGATTTCCAGCTGGCTATTGTAGAACATGCATAGTAGCCAAACCACATGGCATTCAATAGTTCTCATGCATTTTTTATGCAGTTTAACCCTATTTTGCTGATAATTTTGAAAATAAAGTATCATGTACCATCATTATACTCTTATTAAATATAGAAATCTCATGTTCGACATGCATCAAAATATTCTTCTATAGGAAACTTCCACTCATCTTTTTTTTTTTTTTTGAAAAGAGACTTTCATTAATAGAAAATCAACAATGTTCAAGAATACAATGGGAATATTTTCCATGTCAACAGAAGAAATTGAATGTAAAAGTGCATCCTTAGCAAGCTCATGAGCAGCTTGGTTTCCTTTCCCTCTAACGTGCGTGGCTGACCAGTCTGCATAGCTACTCAATTGATTCTTTACATTTGCTATAATCATACCCGTTGCTGACCAATTCTCCTTACTGTTGTTTATGGCTGAAATGACTACCTTAGAGTCGCCTTTAAGAATGATTCTTTGAAAACCCATCTGTAGTCCAAGACAAGCTGCTTCCATTGCTCCCATGGCCTCTGCTAGTAAAGGATCAGGGGAAAGTGGTCTGTGTTGCCTTGAGGTTGCTACAACCCTCCCATTCCAGTCCCTAATGATTAAACCTATCCCAATCTTGCAAATTAACTTATCAACTGCAGCATCCCAGTTGATTTTATAGACATTTGTAGGGGGTGGGTTCCATATAAGAGCCTCGTGCTGCACGGATCTAGGCTGATGGGAATCACCTATTGGACAAGCTTTCAACTCTAGTAGTGTCTCCTTTGCCAATTTAGCTACTGAGTTTGGGCATCTAAATTCTCGCTGGAAAATGAAATGGTTTCTCCTCATCCAAATTCTTCTTGCCACCACTGCAAACTCTTCAACCAGTTTTTTACCTCCTGCTACATTTAGTTCTAATATGAGGCTTTTGATGGCAGGTTTTGGGGATGTACATTTTTGGAGTTGCCTTGAACACTGGTGCCAAACATCCTGTGAAGCAGGGCAGTTCCATAAGACATGAATAATAGTCTCCTCTTCCAAAAAGCATATAGGGCAGGAAGGCTTTTCGATAATCTTTTTCTTAAAGAGGTTGTTGTTGGTAGGCAGTCCTTCATGGCAGGCTTTCCAAAGAAACTGTTTGTCTGCAGGAGTAATCTATAATTGCCAAAAAGTTCGACCAAAACCTCCCATCATTAAAGCTACTTGAAGCTTGGCCCTTCACAGATTCCATGAGGTCCAAATGTAGGTGGTAGGCACTCCTCACAAAGAAAGTCCCCTGAGTTGAGCCTGACCAAATTAGTTTATCCGGGCTGTTATTGCAGCTAATTGGGATCTGCATGATCAAAACTGCTTCATCAGGTGAGAACATCTCCTCTACCATGTTAGTCTTCCATCTTTTTGTGCTAGGGTCGATTAAGCATCTAACATAAGCCTCATGGCCTAAACCTCTCCTTGGACTCATAATCCTGGTGGATGAGAGATTTGGAACCCATTTATCCTCCCAGAATTTGATAGTTTCACCATTACCTACTCTCCATCTTGTGCCCCTTTTTAAAATTTCTCTAGCTTCCATTATGCTTCTCCAGATGTATGATGGTTTGCTTCCCAATTTTGCCTGGAAGAATTCACTCTGAGGGAAATACTTAGCTTTCAGCACTTGAGAAGCTAGAGCTTAAGGGTGTTGCAGTAATTGCCAACCTTGTTTTGCCAGCATTGCTAAGTTGAAGCTGTGAAATTCTCTGAACCAGCAGCCTCCGATTTTCCCATGGTCTTCCAAGAGATCCAATGGACTTTCCTTTGTTCTTCAGGCTGACCCCACCAGAAGTTTCTCATCACTTTGTCTATATCTTTTAGAAAGGACCAAGGGAGTTTGAAAACCCCTATGCTATAGGAAGGCAAAGCCTACACCACTGCTTTTAGGAAAATTTCTTTTCCAGCCTGTGACAATAGTTTGACCCGAGGGCTACTTAACCTCTGTCTAACTCTCTCCAGTATGAGCTTGAAAGATTTGTGTATTGATCTTCCTATTAAGGAAGGAAGACCAAGATACTTCTCAAATGGGAGGCTTGACCTCACCCCTGCTATGCTCAGAATAGTTTCCTGATTTTCCTTTGGAGTGTTCTTGCTAAATTGTATAGAGGTCTTTTCTTTGTTTAAGCATTGGCCTGAAGTTTTTTCATAAGTGTTAAGCAAGAATATCAATTTGCTCCATTCGATGGAGTTAGCTCTGCAGAAGAGAAGGCAATCATCTGCAAATAGCAGATGGTTGGGATGAATTCTGCCTCTAGCTATGGGGACACCCGAGATAGTTTTTGAACTAACAGATTGATTGAGCATTAAGCTTATCACTTCTGCGCAAAGAATGAAGAGGTAAGGAGACAAGGGGTCTCCTTGCCTAATTCCTCTTGAAGGCTTGAAAGGTTCTTGAGGAATTCTATTGAGGAGAATGGAGTAAGAGATGGATTCCACACATTTCATGACAAGTTTGATCCAGCCGTCAGCAAAGCCCTTTTTTCCATCACTTCTCTAAGAAAAGGCCATTCAATTCGATCATACGCCTTGCTCATATCTAGTTTCAACGCCATATACCCCTATTTCCCTTTTAAACTGTTGTTCATGGAGTGTAACGCCTCAAAGGCCACTATAATGTTATCGGAGATTAGTCTACCAGGGTCAAAAACTGATTGGGTGGGGGAAATAATGTCTTCTAGGATTGGTTTCAACCTATTGGCTATTGCTTTTGAGGTAATCTTATACAAAACGCTGCAAAGACTAATAGGTCAAAAATCAAAAACTTTTGATGGACAATTAAGCTTAGGAATTAGAGCAATATGAGTAGAGTTAATAGAATCAAATTGCCCTTCTGAATTGAGTAAGAAAAGAGCAGCTTCACTAACCTCATGGCCCACAGTGCCCCAGTGGTTATGATAGAAAGATGGAGGGAAACCATCTGGACCTGGAGAACTCAAAGGATTCAGCTAAATAGAGCTTCTTCTACTTCTTGCCTAGTGAACTTTCTGAGGAGCTTTGAGTTCATTTCTTCAGTGACAATTTTTTCCAAATGCTCTAGGCAAAAAGGGTTGTTTTCAAGGCTGGAGGTAGTGAATAGGCCTTTGAAGAAGGTATGGAATTTTTCACTAATCTCTTCATTTGTCACTGCCTCTTCTCCATTCTCATCTATTACTTTCCTAATGTAATTATATTTCCTTCGTTGCGAAGCACACTGGTGAAAGAATTTCGTGTTCCTATCCCCTTCCCATAACCATTTCTGTTTTGCCCTTTGGCCAATTTTGTCTTCCTCCTCAAGAGAAACTTCCACTCATCTAAGCAACCGTAGTATGGGAAAGTAAAATGCAATAACCGAACTATATTGGCCAAAGTAGCTGCTTTCATGATAAATTTCTTTTTCTCGAATGTTTCAAAGCCGGCTGCATAGATATTCTACTTGCATAACTATTGATCATGTATAATGTATATATGCTTTGGTAGAATATTTTGATAAATGAAGTGTAAAATTCATTACAGATTAAGGCCTCGTTTGGAACTTAGTCTAATTTTAAGCTGAGTTTAAACATCCAAACACACTACTCTTAAATCACTAGACCCATTTCAACTTAAAATCTCTTTACAAGTGGGACCCACAACCTTTTTCAACTCGACACCTCTTTACACGTGAGATCCATAACTTTTTTTAATTTCTCATAAATATATATAAATTCATCTTAATATCCAAACATATTTAAACTTATCTTAGATGGACTCCACAAAACTTACTTCATCATCTCAACTCATTACTATTCATAAAGAACTTAACTCAACTCAACTCGACTCACTATCTAAACGTGGCCTAAGCTTTATTTTTGCGTTAATAAAGCTTCAGCACCTCCGACCCCAAGCTGAAGTTGCCTAGCCTTATCATTGTAGTTGCGTTAATCTCTCTCTCCGAAATTTAGATTGTTATCTCTGGCATTGTCAACAAAAATTCTTAGCCAAATTGATTCCATGCAGCCTCATCTCCCACTTCAAATTTTCTTTTCATAATCGAGTCCAACTTCTTGTGGCATCTAAAAAAGTGTTTTTCCGTCATGAGTTAAAGCCAAGTTTATCTTTGTTTTAGATCTCATTTTCGATCTCCAATGGTCTTGGCTTAGACTATTAGATGCCATACTTTTTTATGTACCTTCTCTAACGTATGCAAATGTGAAGTATCTTAGCT
Organism: Pterocarya stenoptera; assembly: GCA_003123785.1. NCBI lineage: Eukaryota > Viridiplantae > Streptophyta > Magnoliopsida > Fagales > Juglandaceae > Pterocarya > Pterocarya stenoptera. The sequence continues at coordinate 486,544 of QEOT01009522.1, forward strand.
TCACATCGTCCTCGCCATTGGTGATATGAACCCGCAGGAAAGGAATCCCTTGAACCCACAATCAAATTGAAAACTCACCCAAGAAAGTCAAACTCAAGTCAATGGATGGAGAATCTAGACCTGATGAGAACTCGTATCAAGAACCTAGATTATATTAAAATCTAGACCCGTTGAAGAACCCGTCTCAAGAACCCAGATTACAAGAAGGAACGCCATAAAGGTTATGATTTACCTTTGATAAGTTCAAAAGTTCAATTAAGAACAAGAAGAGTAAAACTCAACTCACAATGAATAAATCATCAAATTTCATGAACTTGTTAAAATGAGGCTACAAAGAGTATTTAAACCTAAACCTAATTGAAACCCTAGCCCAAAATAAACCCCTTTGTTCCAAAAATATCCCTGGATGAATAGTGTGCTGCTACAGTGTTTCGGCTACAGTGAACAGTGCCGCGCTACAGTACCTCTCTTCAAAACCCTAGTTCCTAAAATTGCAACTTTCCAAATAAACCCTTGGCCAAAATACAAGGCCTTCCCAAAAATCCTAATTCATAAAAATAAGACATATGTGAGCCAAACATCATAAAGCCCAATTATTCTAAACTAATAAAATAATTCATTTAAATGATGTGAACAATTTGAAATCCTTCAAGTGCCCAAGGTCTTTAAGTCATATTATTGCCCTCTTCCATAGCTTGTATCAAATGAACCAAAATTGGATCTTCATCCTTCAAGCCCATTTTGATTATTGGGCTCTTGCTTGACACGTCCCATGAGGATTGCATCAATCATTGCATTACTTCTTTGATCTTCTTAGCTCTTGATCTTGTAATTAGTTCATCTGGAACTTGCAAAGATTCTCTATGACAAGGCCCGCCTTGGTTCCCATCATTCCCCCTCTCCTTAAAATGATTCGACCTCGAATTTCCACCTGGATCAAAGGGAAAGAGGTTAGTAACATTGAAAATTGTAGAAACATGATACTTACCTGGAAGATCCACTTTATATGGATTATCATTAATTTTCTCAAGATTTTGAAAAGGTCTATCCAAACTACTTCGGTCATCAACAAGCAACAATATCAAACTTAAAGGAGAAAGTGGATTAAAACCATAAACAAATTCAAAGGGAAAATAAAAAATAGTTGTGTGCATGGTTTTATAATATGCACACTCAAATAAGGGCAAATGATACTCCCTCAAATATCCATGTAACAATTCAATAAATGGCAAATGATACTCTCACAAATATTCATGAAATATATCCAAAGTTTTTCTTACACCAAAATAACCACTCCAATTATATGCAAACTCAAAGAATGGCAAGCAATACTCCCATAAACGTTTATGCAACATGTTAATGAATGGCAACTGATACTCCAACAAATGCTCATGCAACATGTCAATGAATGGCAAATGAAACTCCCACAAATATTCATGAAACACATCTAATATTTTTCTTTCACCAAAATGACCACTCCAACTATATGCAATTTCAATGAATAGCAAGCAATACTCACACAAATGTACATGCAAGATGTTAATGAATGACAAATGATACTTCCAAAAACGTTCATGCAACCTGTCAATGAATGGCAAATGATACTCCCACAAACGTTCACGTAACACATTGATGAATGGCAAAGGATTCTCCCACAAACATTCACGTAACACATTAATGAATGGCAAAGGATTCTCCCACAAACGTTTATGCAATATGGCAATGAATGGTAAATAATACTCCCACAAACGTTTATGCGACACGTCTAAAGTCTTCTTTGCACCAAAATGATCCATCAAACCAAATCCATGCACAAGCATAAGACTAATTGGCTCACAAAGTTTATTCTCTTTAAACAAATAGCAATCTAGTCTATAAGACTTACCAAATGATGCCTTCTCACAACCTCTATACACACTAGCAAAGTTATTATCATTAGCATGCAATTCTTTATCATATTCAAATCTCAATAACTTTGTATCTAAAATGATGACAATGACATACCTTTGTGCTAAAGCATCAACCACAAAACTTTCCTTACCTTGTATATACTTGATTACATGAGGAAAAATCTCAATGAATTGCACCCACTTGGCATACATTCTATTCAACTTACCTTGTCCCTTCATGTGAGTCAAGGAATCATGCTTTTCAAAGAGAGGTCGAGTAGGAATTGTCACACCTGACACAAAATCAATGAAGCGCTCTATCTCCCTAATAGGTGGCAATCCACTAAATAGATAGGAAACACGACCTCATATCCCTGCAACAAAGAGACAACAACACTAGGCAAAGATACGTCAAGTTCATTAGTATTAAAACTCGCCTTAGCATAACAACTCACTTTTCTCTTTGATTTTTTCTCACTTTCTTCACTTTCACTTTTCTTTCCACTCTCTTTCTCTTTTTCACTTTCTTTTTTCTTTTCACTCTTTTTTTTTCTGTCATTCTCTTTTTCTTCATCTTTTTTTGAACTCTCAGCCTCACAATTGTTTTTCAAATCATTCTCTCTTTTTCTTGAGGTTTCACTATTTCTTTTTTTCTCAATCTCACATTCACTTTTGCTATTTAGCTCAATCTCACTTTCACTCTTGCTTTTTAGATCACTCTCACTTTCACTGCTTCTTTTTTTAGCAACCTCACTTTTCAGTTTCAGTTGGTCCCCATGGACCTGTGTTGGAGCTAAAAGAGCAAGTTTTATTGTTTTCCATCCTTTTCAAAACTGTACATGTTCCTTAACTCATCATGAATCACATTCCTATCATATTGCCACGGCCTCCCCAACAAAATATGGCTAGCATGCATAGGCACTACATCACAAAGCACCATATCCTAGTATTTTCCAATTGAAAAAAAAACTAGCATTTGCTTATTTACCCTAACCTCCCCACAATCACTCAACCACTGCAACTTGTATGGTCTAGGATGTTTTAAGGTAGATAAACTCAATTTCTCAACTAAAGTAGTGCTAGCCAAATTAATACAACTCTTCACATCAATGATCATATTACATACCTTGTTATTGATGTGGCATCTAGTATGAAAAATGTTCTCTCTCCGCTGCTCTGTATCATCCATCCTAATTTGTGTATTGAGAGCATGCCTAGGAACAAGAGACTCCATATACTCTTCATTCTTATACCCAATTTCAATACTAGGCTCACGTCACCTCCTATCTCTCTCACCTTGCAAATTTTTTATCAGGACTTCTCGTTAATCCATCCTATCTCTCACTTCCCTCAACACCAAGTTCAACCGCTCAAACTGTTGTTGCATGCTTTACAACACAAAGGATGAGTTATCTACCATCCCCTTTGGTGATTAGTCACTCCTATGAGACATCATAATGTGCTGCACAAAAAGAATGTTAGTAGAAAACCTCACACACTCCCTTACGTGTTTACTCTCGAATAATGACACTCTACTCGTGTTTCACTCTTAATTGGCTTTTTCCCGATAATGGTCTCACACTCTCTTGCCTTTTATCTCAATAGTTTTCTCCCTCAAGTTCTTTTAGAACTAGTTGAACTAAATCAAGACAATACAACCTTGTATAATTCCAACCAATAATATAGATGCAAGAAACAAGAGCAAGATATAAGAAATGAATAAAATGACACGAGACTCAAGGAATTTATATGAAGGAAAGAGTAATGATAAAACAAGATACCCACTAGAAAGATGTTTTCAGCCCCTTTGATGATAAAGCTCAATCAATAAATATCTTTTTTTCTCTTTGTTGTAACTATGTAGCAACATATGAGAATGCTACCATTTTCTTTTCTTTTTTTTTCTTTTCGAATTTTTTTTTTCGAATTTTTCTTTTCTTTTCTTTTCTTTTCTTTCTCTAATTCAATCACAAACAGCAATATTCAATTGAAAATCAAGCAATTGAATTCAAGTATACAAGAATTGACAAAGAAATAGAAGAGAATCAATGGAACGACACTCCAAGCAATTGACAAACTTAGAGGTGCAAGAAATCCTAGAATTTTGAAACTCTAGGAGATGCAAATTTCAGTCAAACCCAAAACCCTAAGAATTTTGGCAGCGTACTTTTTGTTTGTATTTTTTTTTTTGGTAACCCTAGAACAATGAAGCCCTAGAATTAAATTTAAAGATGCAAGAATGAAAAGATAGAATAAGATATGATTGGAAACCGATCTCTGAATACTAAATGATATGAACCTGCAGGAAAGAAATCCCTTGAACCCACAATCAAATTGAAAACTCACCCAAGAAAACCAAACTCAAGTCAATGGATGGAGAATCTAGACCCGATGAGAACTCGTATCAAAAACCTAGATTATATTAAAATCTAGACTCGTTGAATAACCCGTCTCAAGAATCCAGATTACAAGGAGGAACGCCACAAAGGTTGTGATTTACCTTTGATAAGTTCAAAAGTTCAATTAAGAACAAGAAGAGTAAAACTCAACTCACAATGAATAAATCATCAAATTTCATAAACTTGTTAAAATGAGGCTACAAAGAGTATTTAAACCTAAATCTAATTAAAACCCTAACCCAAAATAAACCCCTTTGTTCCAAAAATATCCCTGGATGAATAGTGTACTGCTACAGTATTTCGGCTACAGTGAACAGTGCGGCGCTACAGTGATTCGGACGTGAACAGTGCCGCGCTACAGTACCTCTCTTCAAAACCCTAGTTCCTAAAATTGCAACTTTCCAAATAAACCCTTGGCTAAAATACAAGGGCTTCCCAAAAATCCTAATTCATAAAAATAAGACTTATGTGAGCCAAACATTATAAAGCCCAATTATTCTAAACTAATAAAATAATTCATTTAAATGATGTGAACAATTTGAAATCCTTCAAGTGCCCAAGGCCTTTAAGTTATATTATTGCCCTCTTCCATAGCTTATATCAAATGAACCAAAATTGGATCTTCATCCTTCAAGCCCATTTTGACTATTGGGCTCTTGCTTGACTCGTCCCATGAGGATTGCATCAATCCTTGTATTGCTTCTTTGGTCTTCTTAGCTCTTGATCTTGTAATTGGTTCATCTGGAACTTGCAAAGATTCTCTATGACAAGGCCCACCTTGGGTCCCATCAATTGGAGCTTCTTTTTCAAACCCTAAGCCCCATTTGCTCTGCATATGCAATATAATATGTACCAACTGTATCCATAGGATTAAGAATAATGTTAATTTTGAAAAGCAAATGGACTGAAATGCTACTCGCCTTTAAAAATTTCTTTAACGTCTTTTGCAAAGCACCATGAAAATCAAATGAAAGTTTGCGGAAGCATTTATTAAAATTTCTTAAAATCTAGTACTACAAAAATCATAAATGAAACCTCTATAAAAATCTTTCTTATAAAATTGACCTGTAACACATATTTATTTATAACCTTAAATCCGTCAAACAATAAATCCTGATTTCATTACACCCTAAAATCATATTAACTCCGTATATTGGTCTTATATTAAAGCCCCTGCAAATTTATGTAGTCAAGAATGACTCCATGTAATATGAGCAATATTCACCTGAACCTACCACCTATGACCTACATATATATATGTATATATATATCGATAAAATAACTCTAATTCAAACCACAACAACTCTTGGACCCCATATATAAGTTCAACTGACCACGTACATAACAACCTAAGGCTACACATTAGTACGTACCTCACACCATAACTTGTGCAACCCAGCTATATGTGGCCCAAGTCTTGAACACCTGCTATTTTAAACCTCAAATCAAAACATAGTTTCATGACCTTAAATCTTGTAACGACCTCACTATCAACCAAACCTAATACGCCAATCGATAGTGTAAGAGAGGTGCCGCGAGAGATAGACATAGAGAGAGCGTGTGTGGCTTGAGGGAGAATCTGAGAGAAAGCTAGAGAGTTTACCAAGTGTGTAACCTGAAGGCTGTGGGATGTTTAACAGTAGCTGGCTTCTACGTGTAGCCTCGTGGCTAAGCTTTGTTTACCGAAAACAAGAGAGAGAGAAAGGTGGACGACCGTGGCTTACCAGGAGGAGTGGGCTCGACGGGGCTGGGTTGGTCGGCGATTTCTGTGGCCGTGGAGGGGTGGCTGTTGGTTACTGGGAGGGTGGTTGCTGTGGTTCTGAAGGACAAGGCTTACGGGTTGGCAGATTGTAGGGGATTTGATATGATGGCTTGAAGGTTCAGTGTTTATTCCAAAGGCTTCGTGGGTTTGCTGATGGGAAAAATGTGAGGAGGAAGAGAGGATTTATAAGGGCTTTGACGTGAGAGTTGGTCTTCCATTAGAACACTAACAACTAACACTAAGAGACATTTGGCTTGGAATTTCTTGTGTTTATTTCAGACGGTCATCGTGGGATTCTCATAAAGGGGAAAGAAACGTTTGTTGATAGGATTTTAGAGTTGGTTTCCCATTAGGATGATCAACCAGGAGGAAAAAAACGAAGATGAGATTTGGAGATAAGAATGAGGCTTAAGGGTGGAGATAGAGAGAAATAAGTTTTAAATTCGAACAAAACTCTAGAGCTATTGCAAAATCGGGTCATAAAAAAATATAAAAAATAAAATGATAATAATCTTATTAAAAAGAACAATGTAAAATTTGATAATAATAATAATAACATTTATAGTTATAAGAAAAATACATAAAACTTACCTCATGGCCTAATCCTAGGATCGGGTCGTTACAAAGACTGAAGAGAAAAAGGGTATTGCAAAAGTCAAATGAGACTTCTCTTGTTCTAGCTCTATACTGCCATCTCATATGCCTAAAGTCCCCCTCGCTATGGTGCATATAATTCTGCTTCCCAAGTATAGGGGAGTTTGTATTGTCACCAAAGTATAGGGGAGTTTGCATTGTCGCCAAAGAAAATATGTTGACTACAAACTCTATGGCTATCAATGCTAGACCTTTTTACCCCGTTGTTAACTTAACGGAAAAGGGTTTACATTGTAGTTTTTTGGGCAGTGCTAGAGCCATCGAAAGGCTTTCAACACTACCAAGGCTATTTTCCTTTTTTTTTTCATGTATTTTTTTGATCTCTTTAAACATTTAAAAACAAATCACAACATCATTTAAAAACATTTACTTAATCATTAAATTAAAAAAAGTGAGTTGGTTAGAATCATCGGGAGAATGTATCGGTGGATTTAGTGTTTTCCTAGTTTTTTAAGGGGTCTACCACCAAAATGGATTGGTTGCGTGTGGGTATTATTATTTTGAGAACTAATACAACCACAAAGGGAGTCTACAAAAGTATCTTACAAACTAACGTAGTTTTATGTAATCTATTATTCTACTTTACAATAAAAGTAACACTACAACAAAACTGACATTTACCGGCGATTAAATTCGCTGCTAAAACCATCAATTTCGCTGCCTAATATATTTCCCAGCGATTAATAAATCGCTGCCTAATCGCCGGTATTAAACCTCTGCTTCTGATCTACGCCAACAGAACCCAAAAATGGCTGGGATAGATACACTATTCCAGCGATTTTTTTCGCTGCTACTAACCATAATATCGCCGCAAATACTATCTGTAATTCAGTTAGTTGTCGTTGGGAATGATTATTACCGGCGATATCAGTGCGTTGCTAAAAGATAAGATAATCGCCGGAAAAATTCATTTGCAGCGATTAGTGAAAATCGCTGCAAATAGGTAATGGTTGTAAAATTTACAACTGGAGTCATATATTCGCCGCAATATCTTAATGGCAGCTGGTAAAATTTACAATCTGACAAACCACATCAAGATACGTCAGTTTGTGAGATTATTTTTGTATAACCCCTTTGTGTGTAAAGTATTTCTCTATTTTTTTAGGGCATAACTTTTTTTTTTTTTTTTT
>QEOT01009522.1:501503-529363 GCA_003123785.1 Pterocarya stenoptera
ATTTAAGGAATTATTCCTGGATTTGTTAATCAATGCCAAATGGTGTTTTTGGCGTGAGTGAGAAAATTGTGTTTTTGAGAAATGTGTGTTTCTCGGGTTTTTACTCTTGGGTCATCATGAGCATGCATAGAGTTGGTTGTTTAAATATATTTATTGTCTTTGAGTTTTCTGGGTTTTACTTACCTGCGGTTCCATTTTTGTGGAACTGTAGATTTCGATGCAGGTTTTGATGAGGCAGAGCCCGAGGATGCGGCTCCGCCTGAGGAGTAGGGACATGGCTATTTTTGTGTTGAAGATCATTTCTGTTTTTGTTTATTGTATTTTATTGGACTTGAAGCTGTTTTGTAAACAAAATTGTATTATGTTGACATGTGGATTTTCAGTACTCTGATATTGTATTAAACTCTGGTACTTAGTTATTTGACTTTACCGTTCCGCTGCGTATTTTATTGTACACGTGTTGCATTGCACACACTCAGCACATGTCGATGGGGTGCGTGACCGTGTTGTCATCATCCCGGGTGTCTCGATTTCCGTGTGTGTCCGTACATGGAAGTTGGGGGCCCACACCACGATGTAAGATAAACAGAGAGGGTTCAGATTGAGAGGCAACAAAACCATAATCACCTAGTCAAGATGTCAATTTAGCAAACCAGGCCCTCAGTGCCTATTTAAGGCCGTAAATGGCCTTGTGCAATTTGCACACATAAGTGAAAATTTTTGAGTTAATAAAACCTTGCAGTTGCTGCATATAGACACTTTCAGATAATTCTCTGTGTAAAAAAGCGTTCTGAATATCAAGTTGGCACAGAGGCCAACCACAAGTAACAGCAATTGAAAGTACTAATCGGATGGTGGATGGTTTTACAACTGGACTAAATGTTTCATTAAAGTCCAAACCAGGTTATTGGTAGTAGCCCTTGGCTACCAACCAAGCTTTTCTTCACTCAAATGTACCATTCGAATGAAATTTAGTGTGATACACCCAACAACAACCAACTATATTAAGAGAGAGATTAGAGGGTACCAAGCTCCAGGTGTTGTTTTGAAGGAGAGCATCATTCTCAGTAGCCATAGCCGCACGCCACTCAGGAAACTTATATGCGACAGAGTAGCTTGTAGGTTCATCTGGAACATGACCTATAGTGAGAAAGCAATGCCGTGAAGGATATGGTATCGTGCCATCGGTAGAGATGCGAGGTCAGGAGGAGTTTGTATGACTCCGAGTGACAATGGGAGAGCGGGGAGATGGCAGAATGGGTGGGTAGGAGGCAATAGAAGGTTACGGCGGAAGGGAAGAAGACTCAAAGGAGTTTGAAGATTCGGGAGAAGGGGAATTAGGGTTAGGATTGATTTGAGGTGGGCTAGGTAATTGAGATGGGGTAGACGGGCTTGGGGTTGGACCAGGTTCGAGAATAAAAGGGGTAAAAAGCGGAAGAGGAACATTGGGCTGAGATGAAGTGAGCTGAGATGATAAAGTGGATTCAGAATGGAGCATTGGGCCACAAAATGGGAAAGATGCCTCATTAAAAAGAACATCCCTAGATATGTAAAGCCTGTTGGATTTTAAATCTAGACATTTATAACCCTTGTGAACTGGGCTATAACCCAAAAAGAGGCAAGAAGTGGATCGAGGGAGAAGTTTGTGTTTGTTGTAAGGCCTCAAATTGGGCCAACATTCACAACTGAAGACATTAAGAAATTTGTAATCAGGTTCATGATGAGAAACCAAAAAATGAGGTGATTTATTTTTAAGAGGTCTTGTGGGAAGGAGATTAATGAGATACACAGCCGTTTCAAAGGCTTCAGGCCAGAATTTTGTTGGAAGAGATGAGTGGGCAAGGACAGCAAGGCCAGTTTTGACGATATGCCAATGTTTTTTTCAACAACATCGTTTTGTTGGTGTGTATGTGGACATGAAAATCTATGAGTAATACCAAATTTTCGGCATAGTGGAGTAAGGGAAATAAATTCGCCTCCTCCATTTGTTTGAAGGGTAGTTAATTTAGTATTAAATAGAAGTTCAACTAAAAGAAGAAATTGAGAAAAAATTGATAACACATCAGACTTGAGTTTTAAAGTAAAAAGCTATGAATATCGAGTGAAATGATCAACAAAGGATATATAATATTTAAATCCTAGTCTAGATAGTATAGGACTTGGGCCCCAAACATCAACACTGACTAACTCTAAGGACCTGGTGTACACAACCCGACTAGAAGAAAATGGTAATTGGTGACTCTTAGCCACACGACATTCTGAACAAATAAATGGAGCATCGCTGGGAGAAAAATTCAAACAGCTGGTGTGCAGTATGCAAGAGACAATGGCGAGAGATGGATGGCCCAAACGCTAGTGCCACTGAGAGAAAGGAATGCATTCACCGGTGTGAGTGGAAGGCTGGGAATATGAAGAAGCTGAGGATGGAAACACGTATAGCCCGTTACACGTTGGTCCGGTGAGGAGGATGCTCTTGGTTCGATTGTCCTTGATACATAAATAAGAGGAGTGGAATTCAAAGTAACAATTGTTGTCAGTGCAAAACTGAAGAATAGACACTAGATTTTTAGTTATATGAGGTACATGAAGCAAGTTGTGTAAATGAAAGGAAACAGAGTTTGTAAGAAGAAAAGATTCACTGAGATGCTGAATAGGAAGGCACGAACCATCGCCAACTTGTGTTGCCTCATTACCATGGTATTGCTCAGACGAAATACTCAAGTTGCTCAGATCATTTGTAATATAATAAGTGGCTGCAAAGTTTGGATACCAAGAGGAATTGGAAAAGAAGGTAGGTGAAGTGTAGTTGGCTGAAAATTGAGGATTAGGTGGATTATAAGGTGAAGAAAAACTTTTGGGTGGTAGGAGTGATCAAACCGATACTTGCACTGAAGAGCACTATGTCCATTTTTGTTGCAAACTTGGCATGTAGGCCGAGGGCTAGCAAGTGTTTGTTGAAATGTTCCAAAGAACCCAGGGGTATAACGACCACCACGACCAGAGGATCAACCAAGCCCTCTGGTATGTTGATGGTTCTCTTTCATGTCCTCCCTGTTTTCTCGCCTCAAGCTTTGATAGCATGTAAGACAAACAGAATTTCTGAATTCGCATTATATTGATGCACTGTGCAAAGGTTCCCTTTTATACACAATTATAAGGGAATAAAGTTTGTTACAGAGAAAAAGATCCAATGTAATACAGAAAATACTAAAGTGTTCCTGGAGTATGTACAACAGAGTAGTCTAGTTTAATATTTTTTAATATAACTTTTGTTTTAAAATATGAAAAAGTTGTATTGTTTTTTGTGTTTTATTTGAAAATTTAAAAAAATTATAATAATTACATTAAAAAGTTGAAAATTTAAAATTAAAAAGTGTTTTGTGTTTGATTAAGTTTTGGAAAAAAATTATTAAAAGTTTTGAGATAAGATTAAATTATCTCATCTAAGGATCCAAACATGGCCTTAAGTCTAATAGGAAGTAGACGTTTAATGTTAATTCGATTGTGTGAAGAACCTATTTTTACGTTCATTATCAATTTATTTTCTTACAATAAAACAGCGTGGAGTAGTTTCTCCTCCAGTAGACATTAGAGTGTTAATCTTGTCGGATCTGGTTCGTTTGCCTTGTTTATTTATTCAGATTGGGGTGGATTAACCCGTTTGATCCATTTAAAAACAATAACATGAAGAAAGGATAATAAAAAAGTTATTGACAAATATTTGATCATTTTGACAAAGACTATAAAAAAACGTTTTAAAGAAATAATTTAAAAATTAAAAATTTTGATCAATCGATATGATCCAAGCGACTGGGGATCCAAATGATTTAAATTGACATAAATAATAATTCAAAAATACTTTAATTATAAATAAATTTTATAAGAATAAATATATAAATTGATATATTGTGTCGTGATATGTTAGTTTATAATTATATTTTTATTGTAAAATAAATCTAATGTATTATTCTATTAATTTATTTTTATAAAATCTTTAAATATGTAATACTTGGATAATATTTTTTGACCAATCAAATGATTTGGGTAGAGTTGTAAACTCGCTAATTGATCCATATGTACAGATTTTTAATCGGGTGAAATTTGAATCGATCCAAACCCGATTATGCATGATTTTTTGTCTTTTGTATTTTTTTCGTGCTTGGAGGGTAGCATGAAAAGAGAAAATCATAAAAAATTGACAGCCCTGGACTAGACACTACAAGTTCATTTGTTGTCAGTTCTGATGTAACAAAGACAACACAAACAAAGAGACGGGCCAGGCGACGCAAGAATCGGATTGCAGGTTTCTCCCAACCCTTTTCAAATTCTTTTTTTTTTTCTCTCTCTTTCTCTCTCTCTCTCCAATTCCAAAGAATCCTAATCTCTTTCTTGGAACCTACTTCTTCTGTTCGTTCATAACCCAACTCGGAATCTTTTTTGGTTTTCCTAACGTAATCTGGGCAACCAAACATGGCGTAGTTAAGAGGAGTTGCGAGATTTTACTTGTTCGTTAAATTTAATTTGTTGTTCTAATCGCGCTTTGACTTTGATACCCGTCTCTGACGCTTCTTCTAAATGCAGAGGTGGTTTTGAATTTGATTTCCAATTGGGAATTGGAATTGGATATATGGTTTCTGGAATGCGTTCCCATGCTTGATGAGGCAAGATGTTTATCAAATCTAAGATGAAATGGGTTACACTTTCCCTCCTCATTTTATCTTTGTTATCTCTGCTGACCCACCTTTCTGTCACAAAGTTTTCGACTGCTGATTTAGTGCAGTACAGTGCAATGGCTGGATTGCGTGCCGATTTTGCTAATGTGATAGGATCACCGGTATGCTGTTATGACTTGCTTTATGGTAGTGTCTTACTGGTCCACATTTATATGCATGTGCATTCGTTTTTGGGTATTTGTAAAGGGATTTGATGTGTTGTTTCCATTATGATTGTTTTGGTTGCAATGTTACAGTTCAGCAGGAATAAGAAGATATGGGGGGTTGTGAAGTCGTTAGAGTCTTTACAGCCTTATGCAAATCCCAGAAGCAGCTATCCTGGTAATAGTTATGCTCAACTCTCAAGCACCCTATTATGAGTTATGTTTATCTTTTTTATTTTTGAATTTTCTCTTTATTATTTGATTATTCATAACATAGCATTGAGAAGGTATGGCAGATTGCTCTATTCCAAACAATGTCATTGAGGTGTTCCACATTATGTGATCTGTAAAATGGCTACCTTAAGTTTCATTAAGAGACATAATTTTCGCTATAACCTTTTTTAAGTTGCTATGATCAAATAAGCTGTCTTGTTTTTAATGGTGGTAGTAGGATCATGAAGTTGGTGTTTTAGTTTCCACTAAAAGTATCTTATCTCATGTGTCTGAAGTGCCATTCCAAGCTTGTCTTCCAAATGGCCCGCATATTTCTTGTTTCATTGTTTCATAAAATGATGTACTCCTGTTGTGCGTTCTTTGGATCATGGACTTCTGTACCCCTTCCTTCAAATCACAGTAGAGCTTTTAAGTTTGATGGTTAAGACAAAGTTGATTGCCTCATATTGGTACTTTGGGCTGTTGTGTAATTTGCAATCCATCTCAAACATAAGCAGTATGCAATGTCAAAGCGGTTGACTTTTGGTGAAGAAAAAAAAAAAGTAAAACGAAGTCAGGTACTCTAAAGGCCATGAATGGTCTGAAAGATGTTTGGATTTTATTTTTTAAGTTGTGGGTATCTAGGACTATGGACATTTAGTATCGAAAACCCAAATTAAATTAAAATAAGAAGAATGGACGTAAGATTTTGAATTTTCCAAAAAAAGAAAAGGAAAATTCTTGTACCCTCTCCTACGCTTTATTTGATAGGACTCAAAATGGATGTTAGTTGTAGGATCCCCACATATCAAATGGATTTTAAATGAACAGAAATGCTTAAATATATTTAGTAGTCAGTGTTAATGGATATCGCTATTGAAGGAATGAAGAATTTTAGCAGAATTTCTTTCCCCAAATGAAACATATTAGTTTTGATCCATTAATGTGGGTTTTTGAATGTCTAGTTCCGATCTTTTGTATAAGATTATTAAGCATTTCTTTCTTTGCTCTGCAAGAGACTATATGACATCATAATTTTGTTCTGGATTTGGCAGAACTTTCTCTAACCTCTATACTGAACTGTGGATACTTCTTTTAGCTGTGAAGACCATTTTTATTTTTGCATCCTAAAGTACAGTTGCTATAGTTTAGACTGTGGATACTTCTGACACTTCTCGTCAGAATTGACTCTTTTCCTTTTGTTGCTCACCCAATTTCTGGCACTTCTCGATGGAAATATCTTCTTGTTATCTTGGGTTTTACCTTATCCCCTGTGTATTGAGAATGTGCTCATTGAGAAGGCTAGTGGTGGACACAAAGATTTTTGAGTTTGTATTGGAGGGAGCTGGTGTGATAAGAATCACTGTGAGGAGTTGGAAGGTGGTGAAATACTTACAACTAGGCAGTGTCATGGTGGATTGGCTGGCACTGATGGTGGAAGCAAGTGTGCAGTCAGGGGTTAGTAAAGAGCGTTTTGAGACAATCAGTGTCAGATACAGTGTCTACCAGGCCCACCGGTGTTCCAATGCTTTCAGTCCCTATTTCAGTCCCTATTTGTTATTTTGGATGGTGTAGACGGGAACGGTTGGGTATGTTTCTGCCTAAATGGAATTTATTGAGCAGGTTTGGATGATCTTTTGTTGTTTGTTTTCTGTTAACAATTTATGGCTCTAAATTGCTCAACCTAACTGTATTCATCTCTTTTGTACACAATTATTATTCTTCTGATTCGTTATTGTTCCCGACACTGCCACCTAAAAGAATTGACTGATGTTGACAAAGGAATTGCTTTTAAATAGATGAACATTCTGTTTTATTTCAAGCAATTTTTGCCTAGTAGCAACTTGGCTTTTAGGGGATGTTTGATGTAAGATTTTCTTGAAAGTTTTTGACTCTTGAAAGTTTTTGACACTTTTGACAAAACTTCTAAAGATGGATTATGGGGTTTTGTAAAAGTTGTGGGACCCATAAAAATGTGTTTAGATTGAGAAAGTTTTTGAGAGATGGTGTTATTGGGGTCTGAAAAAGTTAATTGAAAATATGAAGGGAAGAAAATTTTTGTGAGAGTTTTTTATTTTAATTTGCTACAGTTGTTTTGGTATTTTTTTTTTTTTTTTTTTAATGGAATCAAAGTATGATGTCCGATGATTGAGACTGTTTTGGTGTAAACTTTTGGGAAGTTCTTGAGAAATGTTTGAGAAACTTTTGGGAAATGTTTGGTTCCCAAACATAATGTTATTCATTAGGAATGAGAGTGGCCACTTCCTGCAAAAATGCTGAAGGGTAGGGTCCCATATTAGGTGGGAGCAGCATTGGATCTTGACGGATGGTAGGGAACAAGAGACTAGGGATGACAGCAGCAAAGAAGTGAAAAAAAATCCATGATGTCCTAGTGCTTCATGGGCAACATAAGGCTTTGATTGGTAGAGAGACAAGATAACAAAAGTAGTTCTCCCAGAGTGGTATCTCACTGACAGCTCGGGCCCCCTTGGAAGGAGGCCTTCTTAAAAAGGCACTCATCAGTCTGCTCGGCCCCTTTCCTATTCAGCTTTGCCGCCTATTAAGTTGATTTTGAAATACTAACTTTCAGGGCTCTTAATGAGTAAAATATGGGTGTGATAGTATATTTATTTTTATTCGTTTTTGTTTTTCATATTTCTTTCTCAGCTGTATAAATAGAAAAGGTTCAAATGAGCAGTTCTGTTGGGCTTGCTTCTTTTTGGCTATAGAAATTGCTAATGTTGTGGTTTCTATGGATGTCATGATTCCTCGTTATTTGATCACCTTTTTTTGTTAATCTGGGATTTCATGCACTATATCTTTTTTTTCTTTGCAGTTCCGAAGGAACGGAGTAATGGTTTCATTTATGCAAAAGTTTTTGGGGGGTTTGCAAATATAAGATCTTCGGTATGACTCATTAGTGCATCATTAATGCATGAATTCATCTCACCTAAATTTTCTATAAGAAGTTTTAACAATTTTGTTATTTCTAGATATGTGATCTGGTCACCATATCCAGGCTTCTAAATGCAACCCTTGTCATTCCAGAGATTCAAGAAAGTACTCGTTCAAAGGGCATTAGGTATTCTGTTTAGCTTTCTTGACCAGTTCTTTCAAGATCAGTTTCTATGCTAATCATGCAACTCTTACTCTTTACTCTTTTTTTTTTCCCCAGTTCTAAGTTCAAGAGCTTTTCCTATCTCTATAATGAGGAACAGTTTATATCATCGCTAAAAAATGATATCATGATTGTGAAGAGCCTACCTCAAAACCTTAAGGCAAGGAGGAACGAATTTCCTACCTTTAGGCCCAAAAGTTCAGCCTCTCCAAAATATTATATGGAAGAAATTCTACCTAAGTTAAAGAAAGCCAAGGTTGTTGGATTGGTTCTTACTGATGGTGGATGCCTACAGGTAATTTCAATGTTCTATGCATATAAATTTTGAACCTGTGTGCAATATGGATGTTTGCTTATTTGGGCATAGATTTTCCATTATCAAATCTAGAAAATTTCGATCTTTGAGGTCAAGCATGGAAATATAAAGGGTCCACTGTACATTATAGTATTATGGGAATTGTCAACATTGACAGAAAGAGGAAGAAAAGGAAATAGGAATAAACTTCTCTGTCACCTATGTTGAAGAAAGGTTTTGAACCCTATATAGAATGAAGAGGGGCCAAGGATCTTCCTCTCAACAGTGCTTCTTGAGACTCCACTCTATAATTTGTTTTTATATGTAAATGATTTTTAGGAAACATGTAACACCCTAATAGAAGACCCAAACCATATGGCCGATACGCCAAAAGGAGTAGTCAATGATACAATTGGAGCCCCATTAGAACCTTATACAAAGCAAGAGCTTTTCATTCCCAAGCAATGTGAGATTCTATTCACCACCTTCTCTTATCCTTATCATATGGGGTATCACAAGCTCCCCCCTTGAATTCCCAAGGTCCTCGTCGAGCTCATCTGTTGTAGGTGGCACCCCTCAAGTCCCACATTTCTGGTTGGGATAGGCTTTGATACCATTTGTAATGCCCTAATAGAAGGCTCAAACCACATGACCTATACTCAAAAGGACTAGTCAATGATACAATTTGAGCCCCCATTAAAATCTTATAAAGAGCAAGAATTTCTCATTTTCAAGCAATGTGGGATCCCATTCACCACCTATCTTTATCCTTATCATATGTGGTATCACAAAACATGAGTATAGTAAGAAAATTAGTGGTATGAAGCTCCTTGAAAGGTTCTGCCAGTTCAGTTACTAACCTGTTCTATGAAGCAGTACACCTGGTCCTTTACTCAGCCTCCTCTTTCTTGTTCTCTTTTTCCTGAATTATGCAGTTTGATTGTTCTAGTTCAGTTCTTCTGGTGTTTGAAACGAATATACTAAGATGTTGTGTTGATACTGGGATTATGATTTTGCATAGTGATTGCTTTTAGTATAGAGTTGGTGAGTTGGAAAGGCAAAAGCTATTTCATGTTTTGCCGATAGATAGATACCATTGTCTATGATCAGATAGTTTTGAATATTGCTGGCTTCACTTGTCGTTTTTATATTGTATTGAGCTGTCATTGAGGCTTGAATAACATTTATTGACCTTAAGCTTGATTTTATCTTAACCGTGCTTTCTCCCCAAGTTGAGCAAGGATTTTTTAGATCAAATATGCCTTTTTTAGATCATTTTTTCCACTTCATTTTAGGTCTAGGAAACCCTAGATTTTAGGATTTTCTTGTTGCCATCTTGCCCCAGAAATTTTAGGAGTTGATTTTTGAAACTTATATCAGGTCATTATGATAGACACCTCCAAATTATTATTCATTTATTTAACTTAGGGCAGTCTACCACAAGATCGGGTAGGAGCCTAAACCCAAACCCCCTTCTACTTAGAGTGGGGCTGGGTTTAGCAGATGCCCCCCCCCCCAAAAAAAAAAAAAAGTAGCAGCTATTAGTTAAGGGAATTGGTTGAGCTCAGGAAAATATCTCAAGAACTCATTGAGGTGTATTTAATGTGTTCACTTGTAGTTTTTAATGTGTTGACCTTGTGGATTTTTTTAGATCACATATGCCTTTTTTAGTTCATATTTTCCTCATTTTAGGTAGGAAACCCTAAATTTTAGGTCTTTCTCGTTCATGACTTGTTGCCAACTTGCCCTAGAAACTTTAGAAGTTGATTTTTCAAACTTATCTCAGGTAACGGATTCTGATAACCTCTTCTAAATTATTATTGATTAATGGTGAAGTTCCACTAATAAATCTTAAGATTTTTCAAGAGCAAATTGTGCAATTTTTTTAAGAATTTATTTACTGTGTAATTCTGTTGGAACTATGTTGGATTGCCTTCTTTTTATTTGATCGATGGAAAGGAGGTTAGTTGGCTGAAGCATTCTTTTGAGGAATCAAAAGTTCAAGAACTTGTGAAAGCTATAAATAGAGATAAGGACCCGGTCCCAATGGGCTTTCCTTGGTATTTTTGGGCTTGCTGGATTTTCTTTTTTGAAAGAAAAAGAAAAGGTGTTTGGAATTTGTTCGATGAATATCATGCTAAAGAAAGTTCAGAAGTGCAACCTTTATAGCGCGTTTTCTCTTAATTAATTATGGCTTGTTGATATCAATGATTTTTCGTCCTATAAACCTTGAGAGCAGAGTTTATAAGATTATTTTAACGAATATGCTGGAAAAGGTGCTAGTGAAGATTATTTTTAAATATCAAAATGCTTTTATCGGAAGAAGACAGATCATTGACTTCGTACTAATTGCCAATGAATACCTAGATTGTGGAATAGTAAGTTAAAAACCCTAGCTGTAACGTGCGATAGAAAACCCTAAGAGAGAGAGAACTGCCGCCCTCGTGCTACCACCTCAGACTGGCGAGTGACCCCTCACCTCCGGCACAGACAGGGTCGACGAACTCCGGCAACCCCGCTGAGGGTTGTCCGGCATAGGTCCTAGCGACGGCGACCTAGTTTTCTTTTTTGGCAAGTATTTTGTCATTTCTCGAAGACGACGTTGACCACCGGTGACCGCACCATTGTCCCAAACAAGGTCAATGAGCCTCGACGATATTGTTGAGGGCCATCCGGCGTAGTTATTGGCGCCACCTGCTTTTTTCTCTACTTTGTCTCGGAGCCATTGACCACCGGCGAGTGACTTCTCACCATCGGCCCAGACAAGGTCAACGGACTCTGGCGACTCTTTTGAGGGCCTTCCGATGTCAGTTCTCCTTCGGTGACCAGGTTTTGAGTCAGCACAGTATTGGTTTTTCGAGTTGCGTTTGCCTGCGACTTGCTTTTGAATTGATTGACGGAATTCGGCGACCAAGGGTCCATTCTGTGGGCACAGATCTGTTTTTAACTTAAGAGGATGAAGCGGGAGTAGTAGGAAATAGTGGGCACAGATCTACAATGGGATTTGGCAATGATGATGTGCGATGTGGATTCGTCTCAGTTGGAAAGGCGAGAGGTGGTTGACAGTGGAATCAAAAACTTTTGTTTTTACGAAAGAGGGAGGAAATAGTTTTCATATTTCTGAACGTAGCAAAATGATAGCTAAGTTCATGTGTCTAGGGAGAATGATAGCTTCGTGGGTGGCTAAGGAGATTGAGGATTGTTTAGAACTTAACTGTCATGAAGGTTTCTTCAAGAGCTAAGGATGGGTAATGGAGTTTTTATCATTCAACATCATGCTAACGTAAGGGATAACTTTCTGCAACTCTCAAAATTTCGGAATGGAAGGAGGAAAGGTTTATTGGTGATTCCGGAGGGTGCAAATGGCATTGGATGGAAAGGCTTTCTACCGTCCATTCGAAGTGTTATTGAGTCCAAAACTATTATTCGAAGTGGGGAGTTTGTGGATGGAAAAACAGTGGGAAGGCCGCCCTCATTCAAAGGTGCTTCGTACGCTACGGTGTTGAGGTCAATGGCGGGTAGTCTGGCCGAGGTTAGCTCAGCAGCAGAAGGAAAGAGTAAGGCACTTGTAGGCATTGTTTTGAATACCATTTTGGTGATCATTTCGGTTGAGGCATTGAAACGAGATATTTCAGTACTGGTACAGTTTCGGAATAGTCTATATATGAATAAATTTTATATAAATTATAAATATTCTGGTCTGAATTGGGGGGTCCAAAAATGAGCTTCTTGCAGTTTGAAGAAATGAAAAAAGAAAAGAAAAAAGTAAAGGCCAAAATCTGTATATCGGGCCAAAATCCGAAATATCGGTCGGTACGGGCCGACATGGCCGATTCTGACTGGTACGATACTATATCCTTCTTTGTATTGGCTACCCAGCCGGTTGACATATTTCGGCCGTACCGGCGGATACGAAACAAAATTCAAATCCTTGCTTGTAGGAGACAAAAACTTTCAGGTGACATTGGGAGAGGTGGAACAAGTATTGTGGGATGTCAAAGCTCAATTGAAGGGATTTATGGAGTACGTGAGAGATCTAATGATTAAAGTGGATAAGGGGTTGGACCTAGTTGTGCCGGCAAAGGGCATCTCAACTCCGTCACATATACGGTTGCTGGACGCTGGCATCTTTGTCCATACCAGTGTCACCATGCCTCTTGAGGGAGCTGTAGGGCTTCAGGCACTAGATGCAGATGGGATTGGTACTTCTGTCCAGGGCTCATCTTTAGTTGAAGACAAGGGGGTCCTTCCAGGGTCTTGAGTACTTTGGAAGAAATAGTCAAGCCTCTTTTAGAAGATACAAACGGGGTTACAGAAGATGCAAACGGGGTCTCGAGTACTTTGGAAGAAACAGTCAAGCCTTTATTAGAAGATGCAAATGGGGTTACAGTAGGGGTAGACAAAGTGACACAGCAAGGATCGTCGGGGGGTGGTGCAAAGTCAAGCAATGGTGATGGAGGGGAGGAACCTGTAATGGTGGCAGAAACAATGGACAACAACCATATAGTCAAGCAACAATATGGCAGGAAGATTCTAGCAGTTTGTCGTTGGTGCCTCATGTGGGGGACGGTTTAGAATCGGGAGTGCAGTTGGGTATTGTGGCTGGGGATAATGTCGTTCCCTTGGTTTCTCTTCCTCTGTTAAATGATATAGCGGGTTCAACATCGGATTGGGTTTTGAATAAGGTTAACAGGTTTCAGCAAATCATGGGGCCTTCATATGAAGAATAGGGAGCATATGAAGACTAATTTAAAGCTTTACTCACTGTGATTGAGGCGAGTCACGCGCTTGAAACTAAATCACATTTTAAGAAAAGCAGAAAGTTAAAGTGTCTTTCATGTGCAATCAACTTAAGACGCTAAGGGAGGTAGCTGAAGTCGAGGGAAAAATAAAGGGAGGGCACTATGAATACGATCTCATTGTGGGATGTTCGGGTAGAGGATTAGTTTTATGGAAACAAGGGGTTGGGGAGGTGTTTTGGGTTTGATGTATTTTGGATAGTTTTCATGGGATTTTTGGGTCATTAAAGGCTCTCTTGTATGGGCTAGGTGTTTTCTTGTATACGTTCAGTGTACTTGTTTATTCCTATTGATATATATATAATATTATTACTTATAAAAGAAAAAAGATTCTGGAATAAGGTCAAGAAAGCAAGGGGTACATTGTAAGTTAGATTTAGAGGAGGCCCATGATCGCACTAATTGGGATTTCTTGTTATATTTATTAAGGAGATGTGGATTTGGGTACAAGTCTCCTATGGTTTTTGCCAACAATTCTTATTGCCCGAGATGGGGCATCCCTTGTCCTCTTTACTTTTTGTCATTATTATGGAGGCTTTGAGTAGAATAATCTCTGCTATGTTGTCTAGAAGCTTTATATATGGTTTTCTCTATGGGGATCAAGCATTGAGGAGGAGGTTGTTATTTCTCATTTGCAGTTTGCGGATGAAACATTGTGTAACACCCTGCCCCCCTAGGGTTAAGAAAGATTCATTTTTAGAAATCTATGGGACCGGTGTGCTACAAACCTTGACTTTAAAGATTTTGTTCTTAACGAAGCGCCAGTTACAAAAGATTCCATATAATAAATAGTCATTCTTTATTAAAATACTAAAAAGATAAAATGAATACGCTGAAGCACTTATTAAAATCAGTAAGTCTCATGTGCTTAACGAAATAACTTAATAAACTTAAAATTAGTCGAATTCTTAATAAACAACACATCATACACTGTAAGCATAATACAAACATAGGGTTTCTTGGAAGACATGCATACTCATAGTTATATCCGTAAATAACATGAACTTAAGCTGTGTATAAAATGCCTTAACTTGTCTTTCACTTGTCATAGGCTGGTAGCCACTTTTAGCCCCCATGAGTTAGGGTTAGCGATCTTAAAACATTCCAATTCCGCTTGCGACCGCAGGTTGGAAATCCATACACAAGGAAGACAAAACACTGGGTGCACTACCAACATGTACATCTTGGCAATGCAATATGCTCCTTAACCTTATGGTACTATCTTCATATTATAACATAGGCCATTATGTATCTTAACAGTCATACTTCATCATAATTATACATACATACTTTCTTGTCATATCTTGCCTTATCATATCATAGATTTCAAATGAAATCATAATCTTTCATAAAATGTTGTGATACATGTTTCGTCACATAATCTTGACCTTTCATAAATATTTTGATGCATAACTCTTCACATAAAATTATGGCTTTTCATAAATTAATTTTTTTTTTTTTTTTTTTTTTTTATAGGTAATCAAATATTTTGAAGTATATCTATTCACTTAAAATCATGGCTTTTCATTAAATATCTTGATGCATGTGTCATGCAACTAACTTGAAATTTATGCATAAAATCATGACATTTATAAATCTATCGTTGCAGTCAAAAATCATTTCCTTCATGACGTGGGTACGTCAAAGGGGGGGCTTCCAATGGAAGATGCACATGCATAATTGTTTTATAAAAGACATGTCATTCGCTGTACATATGTGTAAGGGTATGATCATGTTACTTACTTTTTAGCGTTAATCCAATATTTTTGGGGCGAAGCTGGTTACCTTTAAAATAGACATGTAACTTACGACAATTTCTAATTAAACAAGTACTTTGTAATTAAAGCTTGAAATACTAAAATAACTTATATTTCCCTAAAGTTTAAAATCCTCGTAACCCTAAAAATACCTGTGCATCCAAACATCTGTTTTCTCTTGATTCTATTATAGGAAATCATCATAAATAATAAAACCTACGATCAACACTAATAAGGCATGGGTATTTTTGTATTTAGCTATAAGACACTTAGATTGGAACCTTTTAATCTAGCAATATTTCACCCTTAGATCTATGCTATCTAAGAGAGAGAGAGAGTGAGAACAACGTAGAGAGATATAGACGGGAAGCTAACCTGGAGAGAGAGAGCTTATGTCGGGTGAGGAAGAGAGAGAGAGGGAGACTAACCAAGAGAGTGAGTGAGAGAGAGAGAGTGTGTGTGTGTGTGTCATGTAGAGAGAGAGAACCTTACCGAGATGTAGAAAGGGTGGTGTAACTTCGGATTGGTCTTTACGATCCCGTGCATGGAGTGGTTTATGTACATGAGGGGTGGAGGGAAAGAGAGGAGGGCACAACTCGGTGGTGTAGATTCTAGCTTGCGAGGAAGGATCACGGTGGCAGGTCTAGACAGTGGAGGCTAACCACCATGGTTTCAGCGTGAGCCAATGGCATGCTTTGGTCCGAGGCGCATAAACTAGTGGTTGTTGTCTCCAACGTATGCTGCCGTTTTTGGTCTTTTACAAGACTTTTTGGGTTGAGCTAGGCGGCTTCCTGGCGGGGTCTCGCTGGGTGGTGTTGGAGCTTTTCGTTCCATGAGGCTGCTCTGTTCTGTGAGTGTCGTTAGTGTAAAACAGAGACATGCCCGTTTGCTTGCTCTGTGAGACGATGGTCCTCTGCTGGGTGCCAGTGGTTGCTGCTGTGGGCTGGTGGTGGCAGTGGGAGCTTTGCTGTGTGCTAGACGTGGGCATGAGGCTGTTGCACGAGAGGGCTACTCTCGGTTTCCTTTGGACTGGTTTCCACGTAACATAGAGGCTAGAACGAGAGAGGGAGGCAATCTGTCTGTGAGTGGAGAGGCTGGGTGTGGACTTGAGGAGCCTGCGGTGAAGGAAGAAAGAGATGGTCTAGTGGAAGCGGGATATTGTTGCCGTGTATGGTTTTCTGGTCTGTTACCTGAGGAGGGCTAGCGTGTGGCTTTATCTTGGTTTTGCATGATGGCTGGCGATGTAGGGTGCTCTGAAGGTGCTGTGGAAGGATCTTCAATAGTGAGTAGTGGCAACCCTAGTTTGGGGAAGACAATGGTATTATTTACGTGTAGTATGGGGCTCAATTGATAGACGGGTCTATATATATAGAAGGTAGTCGGGTCATGGGTTTTGCAAATGTGTTGGATCATGCTCATGGGCTTACCCATGAATAATAGCTCGTGGGCTTGCCCAATATGGCTTGTTAAATATAATTTAGGCCCAATAAAATTATCTTTATTCAATCCCTAATAACATTAGATTGGGTTATTCAATTCATTACAATGCTGTCTTTTATGTCTAGAGGCAGTGTCAAGTATGAAGCTTAATTTGGCCAAGTCTGAATTGCTCCTTGTTGGGGTCCAAAAGTTACTTTTGTTCATTTGAGTTTTGTTGGTGAAATGTTTGACACCCTGCAATGAGAGAGAAGGTTGGTGGATTATGGTATTTCATGGGTGGGTGGTGTTCTAATCAGGTGAATGGCTCGTTTGGATCTGGCCTTTGTAAGTATAGAAGGAGGGTGTGGAAGGAAGTTTCTTGCTTTAGTTTCAAAATAGAAGGTGAGACTATGATTCATTTTTGGCATGAAGTATGGTGTGGAGATCAGCCACTTAAGGAATGTTTTTAGAGTTATTCTTCATAGCCTATTTTAGGAAGCTTCTTTGGCAGATAATTTACAACTCTTTAATGATTCTCAACAATACAAATGCCTCTTTCATCTGGTCGGCATGAGTTTGGGATGTCAATATTTTCATTTTTTTAAATGGCCATATACCCACAAGTTAGTGGAGGGATTGACGAGACAAGATTGGTGGGGTTCTTCCAAGCATGGAGTCTTTGAAGTTGATCTTTCTATGAAGCTATTTATTCCCATACTAATGCTTCGTTTTATTGGAAAAGTATTTGGAGGACTAAGACAGATTATTTATTACCATGGATGACTTGAGAAAGAGGTGAGTGTTGGTGGTTGATTGGTATTGTATGTGCAAAGTAGTGGAGAATCAGTTTTGTGGAGTTTTGTGGAAATGGACTCTGTTTTGCTGTATGTGGTCTATCTGGAGAGAGAAATGATCAGCTTCAAAGACTGTGAGGAAACAGTGGTTGAGTTTAAAGCTTTTGTTCTTAGGGGATGTTTGGAAACAATTTCCATCTCATTTCCTTCCCAAACATCATTCAAACACACAAACTATGCAATTTAACTTTTTTAAATTCCAAAACAAAAATAATATTAAAAAATAATATTCTAACAATATTTTAACTTTATAATATTTTTTATTCAACTTTTTTTCTCTCATTTCCCAAAACCCAATAAATACTTAACTCAAACTATCTCACTACTATTCACAAACCATCTTACTACTAACAAAATTCTCATCCCACTCATTCCCTAAGCATCCCCTTAAAATCCTTTTTATCTTTGGATGGTAGCGCATTCTTCTATTTCTGTGCCTAGTTTTCAAGATTTTATCCTTTTTCCATTTACTGCTTAGGTGTATTTTTTGTATTCTGCCTGTAATACCCAATTCCTTATGAGGTACAGAATGCTACTAACATTTAAAATTGCTTAGGAGCCAAGTATGAAAGATCCGTAGCATTAAAGATTAAAAAAATCCATCGTTTATTCAAAAGGTCATGAAGGTGCGCGCTTATCAAAAATCACAGTTCGTGTTTCACAGAAGAGTTCCATTTAAGTAAAATCATATATCATTAATAAAATCTGGTCTTGGCATGTTCATTATTGGCTATTCCTGACCTGCGAACTCATCATCATATGGCGCTTTACCTTGGATAGTTGCAACATAAACACAAAACAATAAGTTGAATACTCAGTACGTCACACACTGTAAAATAAATATAAGCATACTTAATAAGCATTTTCTTGCAATCATCATGCATAATTTGGACATCTATCGTACTGTACATACATTACATACAGACCATTAGATTCATATATTAGCCCTTATGCACATGGGTTGGTGATCTTGATGATCATGATTTCACTTGAAGTTTGGAGTGAAATCCCTTAAAAAAAGGAAATGGACATCACTAGGTGCACATCTAGTGAACCATCATGGCGTTGCCATGTGATACCCCATATGATAAGGATAAGGGTAGGTGGTATATGAGATCCCACATTATTCTATTGGGGCGTTACAAATGGTATCAGAGCCTTTCCTAACCATAAATGTGGGACTTGAGCCATGCCACCTATGATGGATTGGCCCGACAAGGATGTCGGGAATTTAAGAGGGGGGGAGATTGTGATACCCCATATGATAAGCGTAGGTGGTATATGAGATTCTACATTGCTTGGGAAGGGAATGAGAAGTTCTTGCTCTTTATAAGGTTCCAATGGAACTCCAATTGTATCATTGACTAGTCTTTTTAGAGTATAGGCCAAGTGGTTTGGGTTTTCCATTGAGGGCTTAACCCAAATAAAATTATTAGGTAAAAATATTTACGAGGTTTTACATAAATCATGGGTCCGTGGGCCTAAAGTCAAATCCACGCCAATCCGAAGGATTTTAAGACCTGGGCTTTACACTTCCGGTGTACATGGCTTGCACCTTTTGATGGGTTCGAATAAAATTTCACTTAAATCATTAAAGCAAAAAAGGTGGGAACAGAACAACCATTTTTGGAGGTTCTCTTCCTCTTGCTTATACGACAGTATTTTGTAGAAAAGTTCTTTTAGCTCTTTATATCCTCAACTTGGCGGTTGATAAAAGTTTTTAATTGTTTGAGATGGAATTGATTATTGTAATATTGAGTTTTCTCGTCTCTCTCCCTCTTCTCTTAGCAAGTGATGCATTTTGAGAACATGCCTGTATACAGTCTACTTTCTCTCATATACAGCATTGGCTGAAAAGAAACATATATTTTAATGCATAAAAGTACTGTGCAAGAGAAATCAATAGCTAAGTGGATTATTATCATTGATAAAATTCTTGTTTACTGATAAAAAAAAAAAAAAAAAAAAAAAAAAATGAATTGTTTAGATGGGTTAAATGCCTGGTCATGATCCTGTCTTTTTACATATATTGAGACTTTTACTTGCTCATTGTCTACCTCTCAGAGTTACCATTCCCACCATTTAATAATGATCTTGGTTTTTTAGTATGTCAGGATGATTGACCAATTTGTGGCTTAGAATGTCTAGTGTGCATGCCTTTTTTTTTTTTTCTTTGGTTGCTAACTGCATACTTATTGAGTTACATTGCTATGGTGTCAGCTATTTAAATTTATTCTCTATTAAACTGTTGAGGATCTATTTCAAGCAATTTTCATCTTCTTTCAGTCCATCCTTCCACCTAGCATGGCTGAGTTTCAGAGGCTTAGATGCAGAGTTGCCTTCCATGCACTGCAATTCCGTACAGACATTCAGATTCTTGGGCACCGAATGCTGGAGAGGTATGAATCTTGGAACAAATATTGATGTGTAGAGGACTACAATTCCTGATGCGTTAAATTTGTGGTGGTCTTTGCTCTCACAGGGAATACCATGATAATGGTCCAAGTGTCGAAATTGCCTTAGCTTGCCAATAGAGGGATTTCAACGAAAGGTTTATAACCAAAGAAAATAAATAAATGGTTTTTTTTTGAGGAAAAATGCTGTTATATGTCATTATAATTATGCATATGTAACACCAAAGTCAGAAATTGTTTGCCTATGACTCCCAAATCTCAGAAATTATTTGCCTGCTCTTCATGAGTATTTGGTTTGTGCTTTTCCACAGGTTACGAGGATGGGGCCAACCTTTCTTAGCTTTTCATCCTGGCTTATTGAGAGACACCTTGGCATATCATGGTTGTGCAGAACTCTTTCAGGTCAGCTGTTGGAGCCTCTTCTCTTCTGTATTGGATGTTTAAGTTTTCTCTAATGTATCATTGTCAAGAATCAAAGTGTCCATTTTACTATTCGTTACTCTAAATAGTATCAATTGTTGTTTGTATGTTCTTGTGCTTCTATGTTTGATAACTAATTCAGTTTTTAGACTTTTAAGTAAAAAAGATATTTTCACATTATCCATATGTTTCACCTCAAAATCATGACTGAAAGGTTTCATTCAATCTCTAGCTTTCCTTATCTTTGTTACTCGTTACTTTTGTAGGATATTCACACTGAACTTATACAGTATCGGAGGGCACAGATGATCAAACGAGGAATTGTTAATGAGGAACTAAGCGTGAGTTCTCACTTGCGTAGAGAAAATGGTTCATGTCCCCTCATGCCTGAAGAGGTATGCTTGGTTATATTACCATAAATGTTATACTACATGTAGTCCTGACTGGTGTCTAGTGTTCCAGATTCTAAACACACTATATTTGGCTAATTATATCGTGTTTAGTATAATATAGTTAAGCCAACTGTTATACTACATTTAAACACAATTCTTTATGCTATCGGTTAAATGATTGTAAATAGGACAGGTCAAAAAGCACAATTGGTGGTCAAGGCTTATGACTCAGGTATCTGAATTGCAGGTGGTATTTTGCAACTTAAAAAGGCTTGCAAGATAGCTTAATCATGTGTAAAAAATAACAATTTGTGTGTGTTTTTTCTACACTGAAATACTGTTCGGCATTCCTGGGGAGCACTTTTTATTGTTTAAATAGCATCAAGTGTAATTTACACGGGTCTCAGTCACTCTTAGTCAATAGAGACTCGACGAGAGTATATTGCAATGTCCATGTTAGTGCTTGCAAGTTTAGGGTTTAATTTTAAGCAAGTCCTAACTTCCTGCCTATTTTGTAATAACAATGGATCTCTCTTCTGCATTGTGCCTTTCATTGATTTTCACTTTTGTGAAACTAACCGAGTATTGGTGAAACAGATGCCCCAATGCTATAAAAAACATGCACCACATAATTTAGTATGGTTATTTTGTAGTGCATCAATTTGCTTATGCAAAACCTCTGCAGGTTGGAATTCTCCTTCGAGCAATGGGCTATCCTCCTAAGACAATAATATACCTGGCTGGTTCTGAAACTTTTGGTGGTCAACGTGTTCTGATCCCTCTTCGTGCCATGTTTACCAACTTAGTAGATCGCACTTCCCTTTGCAGCAAGAAAGAGTTGTATGACTTGGTTGGACCTGAAACCCCACTTCCTCTAGATCTTTTCCAAATGCCTCCTGCCAAAAGTGAGGAAGAACTTAAAGAAGAATGGAAAAAGGCTGGTCCTCGGCCTCGTCCTCTGCCTCCACCTCCTGATAGACCTATCTATCAACATGAAAAGGAAGGCTGGTATGGTTGGATTACTGAGATTGACACAGAACCAGACCCGTCGCCCATGGATCTGAGGATGCAAGCGCACAGGTTACTATGGGATGCTCTTGATTATATCGTCTCTGTGGAAGCTGATGCATTCTTTCCTGGTTTTAACAATGATGGCAGTGGATGGCCAGATTTCTCAAATTTGGTCATGGGACAGCGATTGTATGAGACTGGTTCTTCTAGAACATACAGACCAGACAGGTAAGATGTGCATGAAACTGATATCATTAAGTGGTCAAGAGGTTGGCCCAAAACAAAAAGTGGTTATGGCATTGATAAGATGATCCACGGGAATTAAGTCAGTGAATAGATTGTTTTCTAAATTGCATTTGAAAATGTGTGCTGAAACAACATTAACATTTACTTTCCTTTTCACGATTTTGAATTTTTAAAATGCCTTTGTTAGTGCATCCGCCCATCCCCCACAAAAGAATCAAAGCTAATTGAACAAAATCGATTTGTTTAAGTTATAAGGGGTGGTTCAGTATGGAATCATATAACAAGTATAATTTGGTTGAATTTTATCTGTTTGCATACATGGAAGCCTTCAACCTATACTTTTTATTGCGTGAGAATAATGTCATTGCCAAAGCAGTGCTTTCATTTGTAGTATTTTGCCTTGTATCTAGATCTGCAGATGCTTCAGCGCATAGACATGGACCGAAGAAGTTTTTTTTTTTAGCATCACCATTCATGGGATATCTGCATCACTATTGAAATTATTATATTTATTTAATGGAGTTCTACTTGCAATCTGTTATGGAGGGTACCGCTGAATTGGCAAGATTTGATTTGTTGAGAAGTTTAAGATTTTAAATCCTCTTGCAAATTAAGTATTGTCATGTCAGCAATGTGGAGCATGCCCTCCACACCGGCTTGTAAATGTAATTTTCCTATTTCACCTAGTGTTTGTTTCTCCGTCTGTTATATTTTCTTTTTAATTTTTAATCCTTTCTGGGCGGAAGTACTAGGTATCTTCTTGAAGAAAAACATTTAGCAGTTGAAACCTTAACTTTCTATGGATATTAAACAGTTTTGTTGCTCTTTGACCAATTTTTGGTTGCAACTATTCTTAGAAAAAATCTGCATGAAACTTTTACTTGGAATGGTTTTTGCTTTTGTATCGTTCTTTTCCATTTTCTGACATTATCTGGTATTTCAAACAGGAAAGTTCTTGCAGAACTTTTCAACATTACTCGTGACAATATGTACCATACCAAGTACAATTGGACGCTCTTAGTGAGGGAACATCTTAACAAAAGCTTGGGTGAGGAAGGCCTCACAAGGCAGTCCCTCTTATCAAAACCAGCTTCATTTCTCTCACATCCACTCCCTGAATGCTCTTGTAGAACATCTTCTCCTGACATTCCAACTGATGTAAAAGTCGACGACGGCAGGATTCTGTATGGAGGGGAAGATGATTGCCCCAAATGGATGGAACGTGGCTACAAAGCTGTTGCTTCAGAGTCAGCTGGGAAAGAAGGGGGCAACTTTGAGAATGAATTGGAATATGAAATTGACGTAGTTGAATTGCCAGAATCTTACGACACTGGTGGTAAATCTAATGTTACTCTGGTCTGGGACCGGGATGAGGAAATGGACCCAAATGACTAAAATAGGATGTGCAGATTACTTACTATTTGCAGCGGTATTTGATATTCAACAATTTCTTACCGGAGTAACGTTACGGCGGTATTGGTTAAAAAAAAAAAAAACTGTTTTATCATTCAGCGGCTTCTACTAACCCTTCCAGAGGAAATCGGCATTCAAATTTATTCTTTGTGTAAGGTTGGTGGATCCTTCCGTTCATGCATCAAAACTTTCCAAATATATGACTGGGGGAAAGATTGATGCGGTCAAGAAGGCAAGCTGATAACAATATTACCTGTTGATCTTTCGCCATGGATCAACTTAAAAGGCTCGAGAGTCAGTTATGTAATTTTTTAAGTACAGAACCTACGAGGAAAACTGCATACTGAAATTTTCATTCAGAGTTTTGGATCTCATTTCTGTAATTTTGTTACAGACTTACAGTACATAACAAACAAAGAAAAGTACATGCTGAAATTTTTATTCCCAGTTTTTACTCTCTCTCTCTCTCTCTCTCTCTCTCTCTCTCTCCCCGTTGTGTTGATGTGATTTGGTGATGTCAGTTGCAGTTAAATTTAATTAGCGCCATAGTAGCAATATTCCTTCTGTGTTATGTGTTGTTGCTGTGCTATACATCCAGCTGATATGCGATAGAATGACTTTAAGCCTGTTGTAGTGCATTGTAAATCTAAAAAGAAATAATTTGTACAAGTTCCAAATAGATAAGTTTTGTGCAAATCTTTATAAAATAATAGACCCATTTTGAAAAAGTGTAAAAAAAAATTATTATTTTCTAGTGGGATTTACTTTTTTACAAAAGATTTGTTTGTTTGCGAAGAATCTGCATTCACCTTTGAAATCTCAATACCTTCTGAACCTT
This sequence comes from Pterocarya stenoptera, assembly GCA_003123785.1. Taxonomy (NCBI): domain Eukaryota; kingdom Viridiplantae; phylum Streptophyta; class Magnoliopsida; order Fagales; family Juglandaceae; genus Pterocarya; species Pterocarya stenoptera. Next base: position 525,569 of record QEOT01009522.1, read on the forward strand.
ATCGCAAACCTAGAAATACTCACTATACGATATACTCTACAAACACACAATAATGAGATTACGCTTTTGTGCACCCACTACAAGCAATCAAGCATTTTTCAACACTCAATATTGTCGCAAATACCTCCAATAATCGCTGCATTTGATCATTTTTAGCGATTTTTAATTGTTGCATGTTCGAAACTAATAAAAGAGCCAATTTTTTATCAATTGCAATGATTAGAAAAAAAATTGTCACAAAAACTACTATTTCCAACAATTTTTTTCCGTCGCAACTGTCCAAAATAGAATGCACATTCCATTAGGAACAGCCAAAGGTTAATAAACATCTGGAACTAACAAATAAGAATTACATACAACTTTTCTGATACAATGATATACCTAGAGTTCCTCAAATAGTGAACTGTTATCCCCACTATAAAATAGAAGATGAACCTGCAACTGCTCAATTTGTCTCCTTATTGTCTGCTATTGAACTACCATTGGAACACACCTGATCTATCTCAAGAAAGAAGGCAAGTTCGTTAGGAAGGGACACATGACATGACATGTAAAAAAAAATACAAAAGAAAATTTACAACTGTCGGACATGATTGTTAAGGAAGAAGAAGACAAAAATAAATAAAAATAATTGTGGTGTGTGGATGATGAGCAGCAATACTCAGGGCCGAATGTTAATTGCGACTCGCACGTATTGCGAAGAATTTGCATTCTTCACTTCCAAAATCTCCATATCTATTTTATGCGATACCTTCTAAACCTTATCGCAAACCTAGAAATACTCACTGTACAATATAATCTACAAACAAACAATAACAAGATTACGCTTCTACGCACCCACTACAAGCAATTAGGTCTTTTTCAGCGCTCAAAATCATCACAAATACTCTCAATAATCGCTGCATTTGATAATTTGTGGCGATATTTAAATTGCTGCATGTTTGACGCTAATAAAAGAGCCGTTTTTTTTATCAATTGCAGCTATTAGAAAAAAAATTATTTAAAAAACTACCATTTTTAGCAACTTTTTTCCGTCGCAACTGTCCAAAATAGAAGGCACATCCATCTAGAAAAGTCAAAGGTTAATAAACATCTGAAACTAACAAATAAAGGTCACATAGAACTTTTTTGATACAATGATATATCTAGAATTTCTCAAATAGTGAACTGTCATCCCCACGATAAAATAGAAGATGAACCTGCAACTACTCAATTTGTCTCCTCATTGTCTACTACTAAACTACCATTGGAACACACCTGATCTATCTCAAGAAAGAAGGCAAGTTAGTCAGGAAGGGACACGACTTGACATGTAAAAAAAAATATAAAAGAAAATTTACAACTGCCACACATGATTGTCAAAAAAGAAGAAGACAAAAATAAATAAAAATAAATGTGGTATGTGAGGATGATAAGCAGCAATACTCAAAATTGTACCGCAAAGTATTGCGACTCGCAAGTATTGTGAAGAATCTGCATTCTTCACTTCCGAAATCTCAATCTTTACTTTATGCGATATCTTCTAAACCTTACCACAAACCCAGAAACACTCATTGTACAATATAATCTAGAAACAATAATAATGATATTACACTTCTATGCACCCACAACAAGCAATCAGACCCTTTTTAGCGCTCAAAATTGTCACAAATATCCCCAATAATCGCTACATTTGATCATTTGTGGCGATTCTCAAATTGCTGCATGTTCGCTGCTAATAAAAGAGCTTTTTTTTTTTTTTTTTATCAATTGTAGCGATTAAAAAAATTGTCACAAAAACTACTATTTCTAACGATTTTTTCAGTCGCAACTGTCCAAAATAGAAGGCACATTCCATCTGGAAAAGCCAAAGGTTAATAAACATCTGAAACTAACAAATAAGAATTACATGTAACTTTTCTGATACAATGATATACCTAAAGTTCCTCGAATAGTGACCTGTCATCCCCACGATAAAATAGAAGATGAACCTGCAACTGCTCAATTTGTCTCCTCATTGTCCACTGCTGAATTACCATTGGAACACACCTGATCTACATCAAGAAAGAATGCAAGTTCATCAGGAAGGGACGCACGACATAACATGTAAAAAAAGAAATACAAAAGAAAATTTACAACTACCGAACATGATTATTAAGGAAGAATAGGACAAAAATAAATAAAAATAAATTTGGTGTATGCGGATGATGAGCTACAATACTCAGAGGGCCGAATGTTAATTGCGACTCGCACATATTGCGAAGCATCTGCATTCTTTGTGACGCTCTCAAATTCCGTTTGGGATCGGATAGACATTTGAAGCATCGAGATATGCAACACAAGGTTATCTGCCTCCATTCATGACATATAAGATATAATGTTCATAACATGCATTTAGCATTATGCAATATTCGCAGCAGATAATTTTTTTTTTCTTTAGCAATACTATGCACCAAACTGAAATATCTCAAATACTCAAAACGTACTTCATACATAATGACATACTAAACAACTGAGATCACAACACTAGTCCAAAATAGCTGCGATCAATAGAGTGCTGGAGATTGAACTCCACAAATACAAGTGGTAATCTGAGGTAACTACTGTACTATCATCTATGTCACATTGTCACTTAATCGACCGTTTCCAGTTGGTCAATTCTCGATTCTCATTCAGATCCTGTAGCAAGATCTATCATTCGGGGGGAATGGTAGTTCGGACTACTATAGTGAGATTTGATTACAAATCTCAACAAGTTAACAAAAAACATTCACACAGGTTAATGATGCATGCATGGCAGTAAAAGCATGAATGCGTAATCAAAATCATAAGTAATCATAGCATAACTTGATATACAACATAACATAATTGACATAACTTAAACTAAAGCGTGAACTGAACTTGACATGCTTAAACTGAGACTTAACTTGACAAGACCTTGATCTGAAATTTGACTTAACATGAACTTAAACTGACTTCTTTACTTAATATGAACTTGGACTTGAATTCTGAAACTTAACTTGACATGAACTTGAATTTGAACTTGAACTGAAACTTAACTTTTCATGAACTTGGATTGAATTCTTTACTTAACATGAACTTAGACTTGAATTCTGACAATCAAAATGATTCCTCCAGTCGTTTCGTCAGGAATATTGAACAATCAAAATGATTCCGCCCAACATATTCCGTCAGAGATACTTAGACAATCAGAATGATTCCATTATGAGTATTTTAAAACACATACCCTAACAATCAAAATGATTCCACCAGGAGTACCTAGTAATACTTTGACAATCAGAATGATTACATCACGAGTATTTTAAATCACGTACCCTAGCAAGCAAAATGATTACACCAGGAGTACCTAATAATACTCTGATAATCAAAATGATTGCGCCAGGAGTATCTGCATAACTGAACTTGAATTGAATTCTTTACTTAACATAAACTTGATCATGACTTGAACGTGAAATATATGAATTTAGAATCTTATTCAATAGACTTAATCATTAAAGTGACCATACAGGTTGATGGGCCCCAGGATGGACCTAGTTTTAAAGATCCTTTGCAAGTTCAACATAGACCAATTACAAGATCAAGAGCTAAGAAGATAAAGGAAGCAATGCAAGGATTGGTGCAATCCACTTGAGATGAAGTTAGGAAGAGCCCAACACTCAATATGGGCTTGAAAGAAGAAGAACCAATTTTGATACACTTGATTCAAGTTATGGAAGACATGATTTAGAGATAAGGCCTAATGTTATTGGAGGCTTTCAACTTGGTTAAATGATTTATTTTATTAGTTTAGAATAA
>QEOT01009522.1:540413-550862 GCA_003123785.1 Pterocarya stenoptera
TTTTGAACAACAATCAATTTTTTTCCCAAAAATTATTTTCTAGTCTCTCCCTTAGTGGGCGACGGAACTTTTAACGGGCTGGAACTTTTTTCGACAGCGTTGTGCTAAAAAGGGTTGTGTGTAGAATTTTGGAGTCTTGATTTTATCATATGTGCAGGGTCTTACCATATCTGCATATAATTTGCTGACGTCGTGTGATTTTATTGGTGGCTGTTAAAGCCCCCTGAACAAACGGACCGTTCCAAAGGGGTTCTGTACATAATAATGACCTCAGGATACACATCCATCAAGATGAAAGCTTGACCAATGAAAAAAAAACTTCTTATAAAATGGGTACGATAATATTACATTTCCAATTATAAACACTCAAACCGAATCACAAAATAGATGGACAATTATACGCTGAGTTTAAAGCATGGAACACAAACAACGAAGAGAAATTGCCGGGTGGAGTCCAAACGCATCAACAGTTACCTCGTACATTTATACAGTAAGAAGACGGATGAGCAACTAAGCACCCTTGTTGCTATTCCACGGCTTGATCACGGCTACAACAATGATTGCAACAATGATAAGAAGGATGATAATTGCAATGCACATCCATTTCCTGGAGTTCTTCTGAAGCGACTTGGCCTTTTGGAGGGCAGTATTCCCTTGATTCACATGATCTACCGCACTTGAAACCTGGAAAGAGGAGAGTGGAAACACATTGTTCAAGGGGTTATCTACCCAAACAAGGCTACTCAGGGATTGATAGTCTACGTTATTTCATTCATTTATCGAAGGAATTCAGAAGGTCAACCTTCAAGAGCGCAGTTCAATTACCTGTGATTCTATGTTGTCGAGCATGTCCCCCTGTGCATCCACCAACACCGCCATATCCAAAAATATCTGAAATAGACATGGGATTTAATCAAAATACCATCCAAATACATGCACACTCCTAGCATTCCTCCATTCGATTCATTTGTCTGCTGCATATTCAATATAAATAGACATGTTAAAGGGAATAGAATGCAATAAGTCATTTTTGGTTTACATGTTCGTGTGTTTGCATAAAAGCAAGTATGAAAACAAAATGAATATGTTTTTTAGAAGTAAAACAAAATCAATATTTTCAAGCAAAAATAGCGACTCTCATGTCCAAGACTTGCAATCTGTATTAAGTTCACATTGTCCAACCATCAAACCCCCGCCGATATAAGGTTCCTTAAGTTATCCATGGTCAGAATCTTCCCTTAGGATGTTAAAACAGAGAAAGCCACAGTCAGGGGCGCCTTAGTCCGCCAAATACTCCTCCAAGGGAAGGAGTTACTATCCCAAAGTATAAGGAATGTGTAGAAAGACCGAATCATTAACTTCCCTTTTTTGGAAAAGGCCCAAAGAATCTTATCTACACCTCCAAAGCATACTCTAGTAGGTCAAGAGATTGAAGAACTCCGTGAAGGCATTAATCTCCTAGTCCTGAGCCACTTTAGAAAAGCTAATATTCGACTGAGGGGAGGCACTAGATAACTAACTGGTTGAGCCATTAAGTTTGTTGTGCACATTGCTATACTCCACTGGGAAAGTTTCCTTGGGGGCTCTATCACCACACCAAAAGTCATGCTACAATCAAGTCCCAAAGCCATCACCTGCATCAAGTCTGTTATAAGTAGAAAATATCCCCCAATGATTTTTTTATTTTATTTTTTATATTTTCCATATTTCCACCCCATGGGGCCATGAACCACATTAGAAAACCATTCACCCCAAGCACAACCAAATTTAGAATCCACTAGGACTTTCCAAAAGGGCTCCCTCTCACATTGGTGACACCAAAGCTACTCCTCTAGTAGAGCCTGATTGAACAAAAGCAAGTAGCGAACTCCTGATCAACCCTCAACATTTGAAGAGCACACCTCAGCACAATTTACTACGTGAAATTTGAACCATTCCACAAACCCACTCCATAAAAGTCTCCCGTTGCTCTGCAATTTGGTTGGCCATGCTATTGGGAAGCAGGAATAATGCTCTTAATCAAATTGATCCTACAGTTACATCCTCGTACAACTAGTCAATCCGTGCTCAATCTTCTCAATCACACCATCCCAAAGGAAGGTTAAGATATTTCATAGGCAAAGAGAATACCTTGAACTCCAATATGCTAGCTAGACTATCCAGATTAGAAACATTACCCACAGGAACCAACTCTAACTTAAACAAATTCACTTTCAACCTGAAAAGAGCTTGAAAGTATTAAAAAGGACCCCAAAGAGAGGAGGTTGTCCGGGTTCACTCCTAAATATACAGGTATCATTAGCAAACAAAAGGGAGGAATGATAAGCACACCTTCATCAATAGTAGCACCCGTCTGCTTCTCCCTCCCTCCGTCCCTCTCTCAACCACGAAGTGTACCAAAGAATATGACTTAAGGAATACAGCTACACCCATGGTCCAGCCACACCAATCCTCCACACCTCGCGGTCCAATCATCCAAGTAATACTCTCTCTTTGTTTGGTTGTGAACTCGCGATTCTGTAAATTCACTATATTTGTGTTTGATTGGTTGAGGTGAGTTTGTGATTGGTTGTTAGTGTTTGCATGGTAGGTTTTGGTTTGTGAACCTGTCGGGCGAGTTCAACTAGGGCTGTGCAAACCCTCCGCCCACTCCGACTCCGTCCGACCTCCGCTTCGTTTTCGACTCCGACGGAGTCGGAGTTGTCGGAATTCGGAGCCGAAGTCAGAGTGACTCCAAGAATGATTGTCAGAGTCAGAGTCGGAGTCGGAGTTCAGACCTTCATGGAGCTCCAAACTCTAAACTCCGACTTTTTAAAAAAAAAAAAATCCAGACGTCGTTTTCCATCTGAGTTTTAAAAAATAAAAATAAACGACCCCATTCCACTTAGTGTGGAACGTCGTTTCTTCACATGGGGGTCCAAAACGCAGGACCCCCCTTCTTCCCCTCACTCTCTCCCTTCTTCTGATTCTTTGAAAGTTTGAATCTTCTCTGTTCCCACTTCCCTCTCTGAGTCTCTATTGCTCCGTTCCTATTTGCCGTCGTGATTTTGTCGTCATCTGCGCCGTTCAGCCTTTGCGACACCGTAACTTGTAAGTGTATTTAGTGTCATCGTCTGCGCCGTTCCAACTCCGAGCCCTAAATTAATTAATTTTTGCAATTTTTATTTTTTGTCATGATGTTGGGTTGCCTATAATTATTTGATGCTTTACATTATAACAATTGTTTTGGGTCTAGTTGTTGGCTGTTGGGTTGCTTGTAAATGTAAAATGGAATGGATTACGGTGGAGTGGAACGCTGTGAAATGGCACCAGTGTATGCAGGGAAGGTGTTTGTGAAAATGAAACTGTGAATTGTGAAATGTTGCTGAGTTATGACTTATGAGATCGTAGCTAGGTGCAAAACTAATCCAGTAAATCCGAGGTTAATCCAAATAACTAAAAACAAAATTATTATTATATGGTACAAGCTAAAAATTATGTATCAGCTTCCAAGAGGTGTTAGATCTATATATGCGACTATATATATATATTTATATATATAAGGATGCTTTATGAAAATAAAATATAGAGATTCTATACAATGATCGAGTACCTATCAAAACATATTCAATTATTAACTTTATGCTTAATTACCCAGGGTTGTGTCTAATCAAAACATATTCCTCATGTTCGAGTAAAGAAAATAACAACAATTAATAGCTCGAGTCAACCTCAGCAACAACTTCTTCAATTAATTACTCTCAAATATGTATTTAGAAAAATGATATTCGTAAGCCTTTTAAAAAATGACACAAAAAGATTGGAACCTTCTTTTTTATAAGTAAATGAAATTTTATGAAAACAAGTAAATAGGTGTAGTCCAAGTACCCAGGGAGTATATAAAAGAGTACACTTAAACAAATGATTGGAACCTTTTAATCATTACCCTTCCAATATTTGATGCCACACCAGACAGTGATGAAAGGACTGTTCCTTTGGGCAACCACTATAGATTTTAATTAGCTAAGCTGTCATGGTTTTCTTTTATCTTTTTCTATTTCCATTTAGGAGTTCTTCTTGTAAAAGTCTTGTAAGCTTGGTCTATGTCCTCTGCGTTTTCTAATAATAAAATTTTAAGTACTTATAAAACACTCATAAATAACATTTGCTCATCATTTTATTGTCTTGTATAAATAATCGGATGATTACTAAGTGATTGAGTACAAACAGATTACAACATAGATAAAAACCCATCACATAATATTTGTATGTCTTTTTCTCAGTAGTGACCATCAAACAACAAAGATTTGAACTCTAACACCATCCTACTGCATCAGGCCCACCCTCACTCAGCAGACCAAGAGATACCAACGGTCATCAAGGCAACTAGAACTCCAAACATTCAAATTTTACCAAATCAGGTGTGAAAAAAAATGAAGGGCAAAAAAATATAATAATACCTGAAAGGTTTCCCTTATTAATGAATAATTCAATTCAATACCTGAAAGGGCACAAGGCCACAATCTATGGTTCAACCTGCTGAAAAAAATGTACATGCAGTACAAGCTTTTTTGGCTGGATTTTTTTATGATTTAAAATTTTATTGTATTGCCACACTTTGTTTCCAACTTTTCAGTCGTATATATTAAATATATATATAGATATATGCAGTACATGTTTTTTGAAAATAATTTTTTGCTTCTAATTTATTTTTTCAGCTTCTTTGATTGTGATATGGATGCTACACCTAGTGGAGATGATCGTCCACAAGGGGATGCGGCGGATGCCAATGCTCCTACACTGGTGGGTACTTCCACATCTAGAGCCACATCTAGAGCACCTACTTCATGTGCAAGTAGTCAACTCACAGTAGACATAGAAGATGAAGATATGTTCAACGAAGAGGGGGAGATGCCCATTGAGCACGATCGACCACCATGGCCTTCTAAAAAAAGGTCGTGGACATGGGAACATTCACCAAAATTCCTAGTAATTGTTCGAACCCGCAAGCAAGATGCCACCACTGTGGGCAACTTTGTGGTTGCCATTCGAAGAAGCAAGGCACCAGTGTATTAATAGCACATCTGAATTGCCAGTTGTATAAGATCGTGAAGGGATTAGCAGCGATGGATTACTATATGAAGGACTGGGGGTTTAAGAAAGTTCTTTGTATCACAGTTGACAATGCCAGTGCCAATGACACTTCAATTGAGTGGTTGGAATAAGACGGTAAAAGAGGATATCATTCATGGAAACGAGTTTATACATGTTCGATGTTGTGCTCATATCATCAACCTCATAGTTGCTGAGGGGTGAAAAAGGTTAATGATTCTATTACCAAAGTTCGCAACCTTGTGAGATATGTGAGGACTTCCCCCCAAAGGCTTGGCAAGTTAAAGGCGATAGCTGAACAGCTTTAGATTCCATATTCTGCCATGTTGTGCTTGGACGTTCTGACTGGATGGAACTCGACATATATAATGTTGGATGTGGCGCAAAAGTACCAAACAGAGTTTGAGCAAATGGAGGTCAACGATGGGGGTCTGAGGTATGCTTTGCTGAAGTCAGTGGAGGGGGAGAAGGGGGCTTGGTGCGCCGGACACAGTTGATTGAGCCAATGTGAAGTATTTTGTTGATTTTTTGAAGTTTTTTTATGATATAACTATACGGATATCTAGATCCAAATATTGTACTTCGACAAGCTCTCAGGACTTCATGACCACTTGAAACAGAGTTGTGCTGACACTGTGGGATTGTTATTTGTTATGGCTACGAGGATGAAATCCAAATATGATAAATATTTAGGGAATATTGAGAAGATAAATAGGTTATTATTTGTGGTTGCAATTCTTGACCCCCAATATAAGTTGAAAATTATAGAATTTTGGATTAGGGACGTTCTCAAGGAAGAGAAGGCTGAAGAGTTTGTTAAAGAGCTAAGAAATGATATTGATGACTTATATAGCCACTACAACAACAGTGGTTAGCCCACTCCAGCAAGTAGTAGCCGTAGCTCCTCACTCCCGACCAGCTCAACATCTTCCTTAGATGACAGAGGTGCAAATATTTCATCACCACTAGTGAGGCGGTATCATCAAATCCGTGCATCGAGGAAAATTATGCAGTGTAGGTATGAGATTGAGCATTATTTGATGGAAGATATCGAGCCACCTAGTTTAACTTGGTGAAAGGTTAATTCCACCAAGTTTCCTATTTTTTCCCGAATAGCCCGAAATGTGCTAGTCATTCCTATCACTACGGTTGCTTCTGAGTCGGCGTTTAGCACTGGAGATCGCATCTTGGATGCTTATCGGAGTTCATTGTCTCCAACCACCGTCAAGGCCCTCGTTTGCACACAGAACTGGTTAAGTTCAACGCCCATTGGAGTAGATACCGTTGATGCCGAGAGCTATAGGCTTGAATCAGGTAACTTTATGATTTTAAATGATTATTTACATAATTTTAATGTTTTCATTATTTAATTTATAATTTATATGATTTTGTAGACCTAGTTGTGAACCCCAGACTAATTGTGGACGACTGAGAGTCTTGAGACCGACGCACCGTAGGATGATTACCATCATGCAAAACTCATCAGAGTTAAAGATGGCGGTGAGTTCATAATATCACTTGAAGTCTTGGCTAATGGTTTAGAAGTCTATAGTTAAATGACTAAAGAAAAGATAGTGCATTTGATCAATAGAAGTTAAAACTCCATGCAGGAAAATTTGAAATCACTATTGAGTATCGAGTCATCGACTCAAATGCGTGGACTGTCCAAAACTGATGCAGGCATTGACCATTGTGGCTATTTCACATCTGAATGAAATTTATGACATTATTCAATATTTTGGTGCTGTAAATTTAAATTTATTGCGATTTGTAGTTTTAAATTTAAATTTATGGTTTGCGATTTGTAGTTTGATTTAGTTATTGTATTTAAATTTTAGCTTTTTACCTTATTTTTTACGGTATTTTAAATTTTTTTAATTATTTTTTTACATTATTAAACAGGAGTTAATATTGGGCCAATCAGAGATTCGGAGCCCATTTTCTCAGTAGGGCAACTAGGCCTGAGTAAGGCAACTGGGCCTAAAAAGCCTAGTTGCTACTCCGAGCTCCGAACTCCGATCGGAGTCAGAGTCGAAGCTTGTTTTGACCTTTGACCCCAGTCAGAGTCAGAGGTGGGCACTTCGACTCTGTCGGAGTCGAAGCCCACCGCTAAGTTCAACCCCTCACCCATCCGCCCATAAGACAAGTATGGGAGGATTCGTAGTGGGTGAGGAGTAATACAGGTCCCCCAGCCCCAACGGTGTGGGGGATTGATATTTTGATCATGTTTTAATTCCTTCTCCCATAATGTGCCTTCCACAGTGAAAACTCAATTCTAATTTTGCAATTACAAACTTCTGGTTCTTGTCTTGCGTTCTATTATGATGTGTTAAGTTCATCTAAGCATAAATTTGTTTCTAGCTTTTTAAAGTTTAAGGTTTACAAACTTCCACACTAAAGTTTAAGGTTTTGTTAAAATATTATTTATATAAAAAAAAGATTTAGGGCTCATTTGGACACTTAAAATATCTCATAATATCTATGAACAGTAGTGAAATTATTTGTGAATAATGATAAAATGGTTTGAATTAAGATGTTTTTATTGGATTTTGGAAAATGAGAGAGAAAACTTGTTTGAATATAATTTTTTAATAATATTTTTTTGAAATTTGAAAAAGTTGTATTGTTTTTTTTTTTATATATAATAAAAGTTGTATTGTTTTTTGTGTTTTACTTAGGAGTTTGAAAAAGTTGTAATGATTAAATGAAAATGTTGAAGATTTGAAATTGAAATATATTTGTGTTTTAGTGATGTTTAGGAAGTAAATATATGAGAATAGCTAAGAACACTTGTGTTCTCAAACTAGCCCTTACTCAGGAGATTGCATGATTTGTGCTTTAGGGGTTGTTTGGGAAACTAAATTCATCTCATCTCAAACTAAACACAAACATTTTTCAATTTCAAATTTTTAACTTTCTCATCTAATCGTTACCTAATCATTACAACTTTCTCAAACTCCCAAACAAAACAACTTTTTTAAATTTCAAAATAAAAATAATATTAAAACAATATTTTAACTTTATAATAATATTTGTTTATCTCATTTCCCAAAATCCAATAAAACATCTTAACTCAAACCATTTCACTACTATTCACATAATTCTCATCCCATCTCATTCCCCAACCATCCCCTTAACTAAAAAATCAATCAATTTATCTTGTTAACCAACATGAAACAATATATTTTATGATACATACCACTTCCTTCTCTTTTTTTCTTTTTTCTTTTTTGTTTTTTCAGGAGATACACAACACAGCACCACATGATATTGAACCATCACAATGCCCATGGCCCACCACTTACCACTCCATCCAAGGGGCACAAACCATTGGCAACAAAATTCTACTCAAGGAATGGTAATGTGCTTTTATAACATCAACATTCAAAGCCTGAAACATGCCATGAACATGAGAACAATATGTGTAGTTGACATTACAAGCCCCCCCCCCCCCCCCCCNCATTTTACTTTGGGAAAATTAACATTGAGAAATAGGATAAATTAAAGCAGACTGCACCTACACATGAAACTTGCAAACATTGTATAAATATTAACAGAAATGAATATGTAGAGGTTACCTTTCATGGAAGGAACCTTAGTCACAACCTTGGACTCTTCGTGTGCATCCTGCATGCAAGATTTCAAAGAATTTTATCAAATACTCTAGGTCAAGCAGGAAACCAGTTCCAAATGCAGCAGTCTCTAATCATCTGTGCTTATCAGATATCAAAACTCTAGCTGACTCAAATTCTCTCAGTACTGACTAGCATAACATTATCATGCACTAGAAGTACAAGAGGGGGCACTTCATGATTTTTCGCATTAGGCTGAGGTAAACTGCATACAATTTTCTGCTGTGTAGATTGAAAAATCACAGCAGGCTTACTTGCTTTTGATGGACCTTTATGTTTTCAGGCACGCTGGATAAATTTTCTTCTCAAAAGAGTAGCTGCTCTATTTATACTACAGAAAATCAGTTTCCATTGCTGGTTTCACCACATAACAGGCCTATACTTGGATCTTTTCACAAATTCAGTTATACTCCAAACTACCACTTCATCATTTTCCTTATCGGTATTTTCACATCCTTGGACGACACCACATCTTAGACTCCATTTGTTTGAAAGGAAAATGTATGTTTTCAGTATGAGAAAAGAATTAATTCAGCAAGAACGAGCCCCACTCTAATGACCCACACCTTCCACAGCAAGAAAGTTTCAGAAAATGATTTTATATGCTCCAACGGCAAAATCTTCAGCCACAACAAGAAGTCACTGAGACCAATTGATTTGGACATCTTGGCTCATTTCCAAAAGTTAGGGTCGTTACCCACTGCTCACATCCTCAACAAATTCGTCATATTGTTTTCCAGCAAATTGAGAGATCTCGCTGTTGGGACCCGTGTCATCCAAGTATTATCAGGAGTTCCAATTCAAATGCTATATATGCAGTGCTCTTGTTGATGCATACTAAATGTGGCAAAATTCATGGCACTCATCAATTGTTTCATGAAATGCCTCAGAAAAATGAAGTCACTAATCATTCCTTGATTTCAGGTTATTTGCATTTTAAATGCCAAGGAATTTTAATTCATTCATTTTTGGAAGCGTTACAAGAGGTATAACTCCAACACAATTCAGTCTCGACTGCGACAGGGAATTTGTTCCAATTGGCAGCTGAAGGGCTTGGAACTCGGTCACCGTCTCAGTTCAAAGTAGGGTTTCGCAGTAAAATTGTTGAGAAGATTGATTGATATGGTCAAAGTACTAGAGTGTGGATGATTCCAGGCAGATTTTCGATAAAATGCTGAATCAAAATGTTATGATATAGAGTTCCATGGTTGTTGGTTAATGCAAAGATTCAAGAACCTGAAGGGGAGATAGTGATAGCAAAACAAATTATGTGTTTGGATCTCAAGTTGAATTATGCAAGTATAATTGTTTGCTAGGTAAATTTTCTAGTCCAAGTTACTTGGATCATTGCCATCAAATTCATTACCATATAATGCAGCACGGTTTGGAGTCTAAAACAGACTATAGGAACTACTAAAAATAATAAAATTTGTTAGATAGTGGTGGCTGACTTGCACAGTTGCATGGTTCTATCATTAGTTTTCATCAGTGGTGGCTGACTTGCGTGTTTCTATCATTAGTTTGTTATGATCTTGTTACAAATTCTTATTGATTTTTAAATTTTATTATTTTATTTTGCACGATTATTTCTTGGAAAATACACCAAGCACCTAAAAACGATAGCATTTTCGAGAAAGACATATTCAAACATTAAGTCAAAAAACCTTTTAGGTCCAAAGAAACGAATCTTTGGTGTCAAGCACAATAGAAAGTAAAAAAAAAAAAA
>QEOT01009522.1:552557-566889 GCA_003123785.1 Pterocarya stenoptera
ACTCTAATTTCTATTGCATAGACAGCTTTTGCATGTAAATCTCCATCATTTCTTAAAAAGCATTATTGATCTATCTATTCGGCACAACAACGAGAAAAAAGAGATCAAATCTGGTTCAAACCCTCTCAAACACTACATTAACATTTTACTTTGGGAAAATTAACATTGAGAAATAGGATAAATTAAAGCAGAGTGCACCTACACATGAAACTTGCAAACATTGTATAAATATTAACAGAAATGAATATGTAGAGGTTACCTTTCATGGAAGGAACCTTAGTCACAACCTTGGACTCTTCATGTGCATCCTGCATGCAAGATTTCAAAGAATTTTATCAAATACTCTAGGTCAAGCAGGAAACCAGTTCCAAATGCAGCAGTCTCTAATCATCTGTGCTCATCAGATATCAAAACTCTAGCTGACTCAAATTCTCTCAGTACTGACTAGCATAACATTATCATGCACTAGAAGTACAAGAGGGGGCACTTCATGATTTTTCGCATTAGGCTGAGGTAAACTGCATACAATTTTCTGCTGTGTAGATTGAAAAATCACAGCAGGCTTACTTGCTTTTGATGGACCTTTATGTTTTCAGGCACGCTGGATAAATTTTCTTCTCAAAAGAGTAGCTGCTCTATTTATACTACAGAAAATCAGTTTCCATTGCTGGTTTCACCACATAACAGGCCTATACTTGGATCTTTTCACAAATTCAGTTATACTCCAAACTACCACTTCATCATTTTCCTTATCGGTATTTTCACATCCTTGGACGACACCACATCTTAGACTCCATTTGTTTGAAAGGAAAATGTATGTTTTCAGTATGAGAAAAGAATTAATTCAGCAAGAACGAGCCCCACTCTAATGACCCACACCTTCCACAGCAAGAAAGTTTCAGAAAATGATTTTATATGCTCCAACGGCAAAACCTTCAGCCACAACAAGAAGTCACTGAGACCAATTGATTTGGACATCTTGGCTCATTTCCAAAAGTTAGGGTCGTTACCCACTGCTCACATCCTCAACAAATTCGTCATATTGTTTTCCAGCAAATTGAGAGATCTCGCTGTTGGGACCCGTGTCATCCAAGTATTATCAGGAGTTCCAATTCAAATGCTATATATGCAGTGCTCTTGTTGATGCATACTAAATGTGGCAAAATTCATGGCACTCATCAATTGTTTCATGAAATGCCTCAGAAAAATGAAGTCACTAATCATTCCTTGATTTCAGGTTATTTGCATTTTAAATGCCAAGGAATTTTAATTCATTCATTTTTGGAAGCGTTACAAGAGGTATAACTCCAACACAATTCAGTCTCGACTGCGACAGGGAATTTGTTCCAATTGGCAGCCGAAGGGCTTGGAACTCGGTCACCGTCTCAGTTCAAAGTAGGGTTTCGCAGTAAAATTGTTGAGAAGATTGATTGATATGGTCAAAGTACTAGAGTGTGGATGATTCCAGGCAGATTTTCGATAAAATGCTGAATCAAAATGTTATGATATAGAGTTCCATGGTTGTTGGTTAATGCAAAGATTCAAGAACCTGAAGGGGAGATAGTGATAGCAAAACAAATTATGTGTTTGGATCTCAAGTTGAATTATGCAAGTATAATTGTTTGCTAGGTAAATGTTCTAGTCCAAGTTACTTGGATCATTGCCATCAAATTCATTACCATATAATGCAGCACGGTTTGGAGTCTAAAACAGACTATAGGAACTACTAAAAATAATAAAATTTGTTAGATTGCTCATCAGTGGTGGCTGACTTGCACAGTTGCATGGTTCTATCATTAGTTTTCATCAGTGGTGGCTGACTTGCGTGTTTCTATCATTAGTTTGTTATGATCTTGTTACAAATTCTTATTGATTTTTAAATTTTATTATTTTATTTTACACGATTATTTCTTGGAAAATACACCAAGCACCTAAAAACGATAGCATTTTCGAGAAAGACATATTCAAACATTAAGTCAAAAAACCTTTTAGGTCCAAAGAAACGAATCTTTGGTGTCAAGCACAATAGAAAGTAAAAACAAAAAAAGATCCACAATAACAAAGGCAGACCAGCATATAACGAGCAAAAGATTCAGCATAATCAAATGAATATAAACTTTGACATGTTAAGAGAGGTCAAAGTAACCCCAGGTTAAGTCTAATATTGCATATGGTTATTCTGCAGCTAAAACCCTCTCCCGCCCTCCTACTCATTCTCTCTTCCTTCTTCCCTCTAGGGGTGCCTCATCCTGTTTGATCCTCATACAGTTATACATGTGATGAGACACATACTTTTCTACTCTAAATGCTCTCTTTGACATTTTATTCATAGTGCAGAATTGACTCAGAGAGATGCAGGTTATCCAAATCTATTGAAGCATAGAAGTTCAAAACATGGTTGGCTGAACTCTTAAGGCAGGCCAGCAAGCGAACATCATAACATTGGCCAGTTAGGGATGTAAAACAAATATGTAAATTTTTTACCTGCAGCTTTTTGAGTAGCTTATCCAGCTTCCCATATTGTTTCTCAATCTCTGTAACCTGGGAGCCAAGATATAATATGATAATCTTAGACATAAAATATGAGTTTATTGAGGCTCATAAACAAAACTATTATAAGATAAACAGATGAAAAAAAAAGAAATGTAACGAGAAAAAGAAGATAATGATGATGATCATTTTTCTTGCCCAGGAAGATCAGACAACCAAAAAAGCTAGCTAAAGCACCTGTTTAAAGAAATTCTCCAGGCCCAATTCTCCTGAGTTCATAGGAGCTTGTATTCCTAGCTCTACATCTCCACCTCTATAACCTTGACCCCGAGGGATCTCAAATGAGTCCTGCAACATCAATATATATAATTCAATGCTTCTAAAACTTGAGTTGGGTACTCAAATATCTTTTTACCATTTGGATCAATCCAAAGGCAACACATAAACATGATCTAGACTAGAAAAGAATTATAAAAACAATAATAATTTTATTTATATATAGGCATATAAACTCGTGTTTTTTACCCACATACATTTATTAGACTCTCAAGAAAATTATGATCCATAAAAAGTACTTGAAGCATCTATTAAATTCATACACTTAGCTGTCCAAGGAAAATAGTTACTTGATCACAATGCTGAAAGGACTCAAACCATTTAGCCCTATAGAACATTTTTATTTAAATGATTACAAATTTTCTTCTTAGATATGGATGAATATTTATAAGATACAAAGTCTAATCACAATAAACATCCTGGACTCTTTAGAGATCACAGAAAGTGGGTCTAGCAAGGGAACAGCCAATATTCCAAAAGCCTACCACTGGAACTTGAGTTGAAAAGTAAATACTTCTCCGAATAAATCTTGGGATATTTATATGATGATGGCCCCACTCTCCTACTTTCAGAGATTGGCAGTCATGGAAATAATTAATTTCTACCCACATGTTATGCTAGTCCCACCCTCATACCGTTTGAGTTGTACATAGTGGAATAACCCATGTTGACCCAATTGGACACTGCATATGTATGCCAACCGAACCAGCAATAGGCACACTTACTACCTGATGACACCCCCACAGACCAATATGGACTCTAGTTTTTTTCTTGAAATCCATTTGAACATATTAACATTACAGCTAACAAGTGATCATTTAACAACTATCAATTCTAACAATGCCATTCATACTTAAATTTCCCAAAAACCTGCCTAGAATACAGCTTCTTCTTTTTCTTCTCTTTTTTTTTTTTTTTTTGATAAGTAAGAAACTTTATTGATCGAATGAAACTAGGCAAAGCCCATTTACACAGTAAGTATACAAAAGAGACACCTAATGACATTCTAGATAGCTGAAAAGAAAGCAAAAACTCATGAACTTTCCCTCCCTTTAAAACTATAGCAAAAAACCTTTGAACCAAAGAAAATACAAAGAAGTTCCATATTTCCCCCACAGCTCTCTCCTTGTTGTTGAAGCACCTCTCATTTCTTTCCATCCATATACACCACAATAAGCACAAAGGAACCATCCTCCACGTTGCTGCCAGTTGAGAGCTATGATGATGCCTATTCCAACATGCTAGGAGTTCCACCACACTCTTGGGCATAACCCACCTCACAATGCAAAAAAAGATGGTCAATCAATTCACCATTGTTCTTACACATATAACACCACTCCATTACGATCATCCCACGTTTTCTTAAATTGTTAGCCGTCAAAATCTTTCCTAAAGCTGCAGTCCAAGTAAAAAATGCAACTTTGGGTGGCACGGGTACTCTCCAAATACCATTCCATGGAAACACAATGGGCTGATGATCTGTCAGCACCTTATAGAAAGATTTAACAGAAAAAATTTTACTCCCCGAATGTTTCCACAACATTCTATCTCTACTATTTCCTCCCATCCTCTTGGAATAAAGCAAGCTGAAGAAACCTGCTATATCCTCAACTTCCCAATCCTGCGCATTTCTGGAAAAGATCATATTCCAATGCACTATTGGCTCGACACAACACATCTGAGACTGCAGCCTGCTGATTTCCAGCCAATCTGAAAACGCCTAGAAAAACAGAAAATAGAGCTCTCTCACCACTCCATTCATCAAACCAGAACCTAATTCTTGTGCCATCTCCAACCTCAAAATTGATATGTGTTGCAAACACCTTCCACCCCTTTCTAATAAATTTCCAAAGGCACACACCATAAGTCCCCCTACCCTCGTTGGAACACCAACCCCCCAAATCACAACCGTACTTCGGATCCACAACCATTCTCCACAACAAAGTCCCTTCCAATTGGAATCTCCACAACCACTTTCCTAATAGAGCTTTATTAAAAATGATCAAGTTACGCACCCCCAAACCTTCCAACTCCTTCGGACTGCACACTTTTTGCCAACTCACAAGATAAAGTTTATTCTCATCACCTACGCCCCACAAAAAAACTCTAAATAGTTTTTCAATCCGATTAGCCACCCCCACTGGTAAAGGAAATAAAAAGAGAAAGTACGTAGGAAGATTGGAAAGGGTAGAATACAGCTTCTTTAACCAATAAAAAGGAAGAAAAAACTCACAGACCATATAAAATCCCTATAGAAACTTAGTATTTCCAATACCCTAGTGGCTATTGTGAAACTAAATAATGAGAGGATAACTAAAGGAAACTGTGGCCACGATTTGAGTTTTATATGGTTTGACGAATAGCAGCATGACCAATCCAATATATATATATATATTGATATGGTAAACACTAAAACAATAATGACCAATCCAAAATATTACGACCAACTAGCACCAATAATACAGGAAACTGAAATCAAGGTATGAAAACTAAACAGAAACAGCGTCTACATCTATTTCTCTAAAAATGAAGCTAGTTCACTTATTTATGAGCAAATGAGAGTGACAAACAACAAAGATGATATTTCACTTCAAGCTTATAGGGAAATAAAATTCAGTAGTCTCCAATTACACAGTTAAAGAGACTGCTAACTTTTTTACCCTTTTTATGTTGAAAATATTTGCAACTGAAGTACATATCAGTACCAAAACTTGGCTACGAATTCAAAATTACTTTTGAATCCTTTGGTTTTTCAATCTTAAAGTGCCACTAAGTGGACCAACAATAACATACACATAGAGTTTATACTGAAGATACTTGAAAACATAATCAAACTAAAACTTTGGTATAAAAATTAATTGAATTTCTAAATTCGATGGATTTCAATAAAATTACAAGCTAGTTATTAATATCTTCAAATCTTTCTCCCCTTCCCCCCTCAAATTACAATGCTCCATTTTGCTGCCGAGACAAAGTTAGGGGAGAAATGTAAAACTTTGACCTCTATATTTTCAATTTTAAGGGCCCTAGGAAACTAAGATATTCACATAACTAAGCTTAATACAACTAATTATCTTAGGTAATGTGATACCCCATACTGAATGATAAGGGTACGTAGTGTATGGAATCCCGCATTACTTGATGATGAGAAGTTCTTGCTCTTTATAATGGTTTCAATGGGCCTCCAATTGTATCATTGATTAGTCCTTTTGGAGTATGGACCCAAATGTGGTTTGCCCTTTCCTTGGGAGGTCACAAATGGTATCAGAGTCTATCCTAACCATAAATGTGAGACTCGAGTCGTGCCACCTGCAATGAACAAGCCCGACGTGGAGGGCATCGGGAATTTAAGTTGGGAGATTATGATACCCCATTAAATGATAAGGATAAGTGGTGTATGGGATCTCACATTGCTTGGGCCCGCCCATCGGAGATTTAAAGGGAGGAGAATGTGATGCCCCATATTGAATGATAAGGGTAGGTGGTGTATGGGATCACACACTGCTTGGGAATGAAAATTTTTTGCTCTTTATAATGGTTCAAATGGGCTCCAATTGTATCATTTACTAGTCCTTTCAGAGTACAAACCCAGATATGACTTGGGTCTTCCTTGAGGCATTACAGGTAAATAATTTTCTTCTTTTACTGCAATTCAGGGTAAAAAATAATATTGAACTAATAAATTTTTAAAATTTATGTTAAAAGTTTTCACTAACCAAGACATTGTTTTTTTTTTTTATCCGTTACTAACCAAGAAAATTATAGAGTTCCAACATTTCCAAACTCCACTCTCCAGATTTATCACCACTATTTATATCTGTAATCCTTCGAGTTACTCTATGAGGCTCATCATAATACCAATAAAACAACAATACCCATGATATCTTCACAAAATGATTCAAACACATTGAAGAAATTATAGTAATACTCATCAATGGAAAAGAAAGTAGAATTTCACAGCCTAGCTTCATGTTGCCTTAGCCACGGTGTGACCCAAAAAGCTCATTTTAATCTAAATTCAGTGAAATTATATTTTCTCAGTAAACAAAGTACTCACAAAATCCACAAATCCAAAATGTTTTAGATTTTCCATTCCTTTCTAACACAAAATTTAACCTTAAATCTCCAATTAAAATACTCAAATCCATCAATTCAAACACGATCCAGTAAAATCAACGCAGCTATCGTAATCAATGTCAAGATGAAGACAAAACCGTAACAAGAAACTCCCAAACACGCCCAAACAAACGAACCGAAACAGAAACGCATAGATTCTATTAAAAAAATAAATTAAAGAAAAACATTACCGTTAATAGGTCATTCATTGTCGAAGGGGAGCTGAGCAATTCAAAACTAAACCAATAAAAATACGAAAAATATTAACGATAATAATTGGAGCTGGTTAAGGTTACGACCTGGTTTTAAACATTTAAAAAACCAGGTCTCCAGGGTTTCACACAGAGAGAGAGAGAGAGAGAGAGAGAGAGAGAGAATGTGCTTTATGTATTTGAAATTGCCCAACAGAAGGAGACAGATCAGTGACAGACCGTGAAGGCAGGTTTTGTTTTGGACATTGCTTTTTCACGTTTTTTATTTTTTATTTTTTATTTTTTGCTTCTGTTTTTTATATAACAATGAAGCTTAAAAAATAATAATTCATCTTATCATTTCACATACCTTATACCATAACTCTTTTAATTTTTTTTTTCCTTTTTTTCATAACAAATATGTGATATATAGATGATGAGTAGAACAATTTAATTAATTTAATAAAAATTAAATTAAATAAAAAAATTAAAATATATGATGTGGAATGATGAGCAGCAACCCTCCTAAAAAAATAAAGTAAGTGTCTCTTTCTTCATGAGTTGTGGTGAGCAATTTGAACTTTCATTGTATTTATTTTGGATGAAAATATTTTCAATTAAAACGATTGGACTTTCTCGAGTTTCTCATAGGGGTGAAAATTTGAACTAAGAATTTTAGGTTGGTAAAAGGAAAATTAAAGTTGCGTGGATCTCATTGAGATGTATTTGAATATAAATAAATTTAAATATGTGTTTAAATATATTAAGCAAGTTAAGATGTGTTTAACCTTTTTATGGGAGGTTTAAAAAAAAAGTAGATCTCATCAATAATTGGTTTGAGAATGGGAGGCCCGTAGTGGGCGTGCCCCTGCCACTTCCCTTATTGGGATGCCAGGCATAACGCCTGGCATTACTTCAAGCATTATGCCTGGAGTCATGGCCATAACGTAGGCTGGCCTTTATGGCCAGCCAACGGTTACTATGCGAGGACTGATTTAAATTCTCCATCCCTGGCAGATGAATATCTTTGAATCTGGAAGTCTCCTTTTCTTGAGTGAAAATATTTATGCAGTGGATATATTGAGTGTGTCTCTAGATTTATCTACGTAGCACACTCACACATCGGGTGAAGGCGAAATCAGAGGTTTGAACATTGGATTCACTTGTGGAACAAGTTACAACTACACAGATTATCCTTGAGGTATTTCTTCCGCTGTGTATATTTACATAAATTCTAACATTTGTATCAGAGCAATCGTTATTGTTCCCTTGATATCTATGTCTCTGTTTTTCTTGTTCTTGTAATAGTAATATTTTTTCTTACGATCTATGAATCTGATCATGTGTATAAATAATGTGATGAGTCTCTGTTTATAAAACATGTTTGAGATGGTTAGAAATGCCATGATCTCTTACCATAAGTTTTTATTTGTCTCTGTTTACATAAACATCACGCTATTACTAGATGTATTTTGAGAGTATGATTTTTTCTATTGATTTGGATAAATATTGTATTGTATCCTTGAGGGAGCAATAAAGGTTGGTATTCATCGTGCGTTGCACCGTGACGCTATTCACGGTGTTGGTGCTCACCAGGTGTCGCATGCACCAAGGTGGTGCGCACCACACGATTGCTGCGCAACCACATGGGTGTTGCTCGCACCGCGTAGTGCTGAGCGCACCGTGTGGTGCAGCGCGCACCACTTTGGGTAGCACCCACCGTGTGGTGGTGCTATACACATCACGTGGGGTTGCTCACACCGTGTGGTGCTGCGCACACCACATGGGGTAGCCTAGGATAACCGTGATACCGAGCAATTTATTTTGATGAAGACAGATTCAAGATGTCTGAGCGGTGCTAGAATGGGGCTATGTAGCAGGCGTCCCGCGTCATGCTAGTGATTTCCAGCAAAGTATGCTACTGGAGTGTGTTGACACTAGGATTCTCGTGCAACCTTGTGGAGTTTTTTATGTGAAAAGTTTCCAAAAATCCATTTTGCTAGTAAAAATGAAATTTAAATAGAAAGTTTGAGAGAGACAATACTAGAGCGATGAAGTTGTTGTTTTCGATTTCTGCTTGACTAATATTTTTCATTGCTGATTTTTTTTTTTCTAAGATTGTTTACTGTTGGGGAAGTTGTCTGCCTTTACAGACCTTTGCAGCGATGTAGACTTAACTACCTCCAAGAACATGTCGACATGTAAAAATATGGAGCGTCCCATGGGACATGCAATGTGTGCCGAGGAGATGCAACACTTTGTCTTTGCATGGGACACGCAAGGTGTGGCTAAGGAACTCTGTTGGTTGACCCATTTTCTGTGTTGGTCGATCAAGCTGTGGGGGCCCAATTTATGTTGGTCTGACAACTCTTAGTTGTGTCCAGGTGCATCGTGCACGAAGTGGACTTTTAGTGGCCATGGAAAGGTGGCGATCGAGGAGCTAAAGTCGTGTAACTTGTGTGGCCTAGGAAGTCATGGCCGAGGGATTGACTGTCTGGTCGAGGAATTCATGGCAAAGGATCTTGTGATACTAGTAAGACTTATATGGTCGAGGAACTCCCTGTTAGTGATAGGATATGTCGGCGAATAACAAACAATGTGGTCGAGTGAGCCATGTCCGGGCAACATTATGGTCAAGGAGTTGAGGCCATGCAACTCACAGCTGAGGAACCCATGGCCAAGTAGCTTGTGGAAGGGGAGCTATTAGCCGAAGAAATCTTGTCTCAGTAACTTAGTTGCTGAGGAGCTGCGTGGCTGAGGAACCTTCATGGCTGTGCAACACCGTGGTGAGTGGGCCCGTGGCCAAGGAAAGGTAGTGGGCCGAGGGACTGACTATTTGGCCGAGGAAAGGGGTGGCCGAGGAAGCTTATGCCGAGCACGATTGCTCACCTTCATGCATTGTTGGATGGTTGCCCGCATGCATGGTCGAGCGAGGGGTGGCAGAGCGAGCTCAACAATACTCCACCGGCAACAAAAATCATCGATGGTGCTAGTGATGGCCATTGCCTCATCCACCTACATACGCCACGAGAAGGGCTCCTCTGGGTGCACAACAGTGTGCACCCCGTTGCCCACTTTGCAGTCTCCTTGTGTGAGGACATGCTGGCGGGGACAGATGAAGCCGGCAGCACACACGGTGGCTGCCGACGCCCCTGCCATGCCACGGCTTGGCCAGGCTAAGTGGTCTTGACCATGAGCAATCCCTTGCATGTAGTCACATGGTGGAGGCCGCCCCTATGAGGGGTGGTCAGGGACCACCCCATTGAAGACAAATGACACCGTCAGCGCCCCTATCGTGCCACGGCTAAGCCTTCACCAAGTAGTCTCGACCACGTGCAATCCCTTGCACGTGGTCGTATTGTGGAGGCTGCCTCTGTTGGGGGGGGGACCACCCTGTCGGAGATAGATGACATCAATGATTCACGTAGTGTCATTGAGGCCTCTGCTGAGCCACAACTGAGCCAGACGAGTGGTCTCAACCATGTGTGATCCTGTGCACATGGTCGCATGGCGGAGGCCGCCTCTGTGGGGGCTGGTTGGGGACCACCCTGTCGGAGACTCGTGATGTCGACAGTCTACATGGTGTCCATCGACGGCCCTTGTGGTGGCCATTGGAAGCCACGTTGGGTCCACGGCTAGCCACCGTGGGCCTTCTGGGTGCATCGTAGCGCACCCCTCTTATTGTGCATGTCACTGTGCGTGCCATGCACGGTTGTATCCCCCACGGTGTACTGTAGCATTTAAGTGCATAGTGCACCCTTGATTTGTGCCCTCGTGCATAATTCAAGTGCACAGTGCATGTGGGTGCAAAGTGTTTGTGGCGAGCATGACGAGAAGGTGTTTTCTTGTGTGCCACGTGTACAATGTGTGCATTATAAATGTATTATACTCCCAATTGTATGGACGAGGATGGTTATCTCACCCATAGTCTATGTAACAGTGCTATCAACGCAATAAAATAATGGAGGAGTCTTAGTTGACCATTGCTAAACGATTTGGAAGCCAGGAAATCCTCCTTTTTCAAGTTATAATGCATAAAATAAATCGAATCCCACATACGACGGCAGTCTGAAGAGATTGTATGGCGTTTGTACATACATCCATAGAAGTGAATAAAAAATAAATGCGAGAAATATAAAGAGGTGGAGATACACAGATTTACATGGTTGGCACTAGGCCTACGTCCACTGGTCATTTGGAAGGCAAATCCACTATAATAAGAGTATTTTACAGTCTTTCATGAACTCTAATCTCTCTTTGTATAATGGAGGTTGGATACTTATTTTATGTAGAAGATCTTTTCTCTTTAGAGCTTTCATCGTGAGGTTGAAAAAGCAGAAAAAAATCTCCCATACGTGCTCTGGAAGTCTTCTTTTTTTTCTTGGCCTTGGGAGTGGTGAGGAATGACAACTTTATTCCACTCCTAACTTGCTTGCGTGGCTGACTTTCTTTTCTCCCATTTCTCATTTTTCTCTTCTTTTTCGTCACCTCCTTTTTTCTCTGACATCTTATTTTCCTTGTTCCCTCCTTATCTCTTCTTCCTTTCTTTTTCTGTTGTCTTTTAATGTTGGCCCTTTAATGGGTTGGGCATATTCTGGGCCTATTATTTTTATTCCCCCCAGATACAATATATTTTATTTTAGGAGTGCTGCTTTGAGAGAAAAAAATAGAAAAAATCATTTTTGATTCTAAGAAGTGGGGACACATGAATAGAGCAAAGAAGTATCAAATTTGTCTCAAAGTATGTTCTCTTTTCTAGTACACGAGAATATTTTGAATGAGTTTTCAATGCTTTTGGTCGTCCCTGCCCTAAAGAATTGGTAAGAAGGCCCCATGATCATTCATATGAAACTTGCATGTGAAGCCCAGCCCATTGAAGCCTAAGTTTGGAAATGCATGTCTTTTTTAGTGAGGTGGAGCCCAAATAAGTGGATTAAGTGGTTTTTTTTAGTGTGAGTGGAGGCAAGATTAGGGACCAGCCCGTTTGTGAGCCCATTAGCTAATGAGAAAAGCCCAGCCCTCCCCACTAAAACGACACCGTTTTGTGTAAGGGTGAGAAAACCCTAAAAACTTTCCTCTTCCTCCCTCTTTCTCATCTGCGCCGCACCCCCTTTCCAATCCCTTCTCCCCCTCTGCAAATCCACATCTCTGTCGTCCATCCCTTTACTATTGCCTCCACTGTCTGCATCTCGCCACCTCTCGTCGTCAATAAGCGCTCTCCTTATCTGGCGATCTTGCTTTCCCTCCCTCCAATTTCTCTCCCTTTCTGGCACCATCTTCACTCTATGTTGCTGACGTTCTCGTAGCTGTCGTCGATCACCTCGGAGGAGCACCACGCCGAGCCACTCAGATCTGCTATCGTCGATCACCTCGGAGGAGCACCACGCTGACATTCTAGTCGCCCACGCCACTATGTCGTCACTACTCCTCATCGGTTGGCCTCCTCTCTCACTCTGTTCATATCTCACTCTCCCTACGTCTCTCGGTCTTTATCTCACTTTGGATCTCTTTTTCCGTAAGTTAGGAAATCTTTGCCTAAGCTCCGTAACTCGCCGCCGTGGTCCGCCACCTCTAAGAGCTCTCTAAAGGTCGTCCAAACATCCCCTCACCCTTGCCCCTTTATTCGACCACTTCCCCCCCCCCTCAGATCTACCCAACTCGTGTCTAGATCCCTCCTTTAAGGTTATGTGATGCCGCCTACCACCACCATCCACCGTGAGCTTCCCTTCCTTAACCCTCTATCTACGTCGGATCTGCACCCCTTCAAGAGAAACCCCACCTATAGCCCTCTGTTTCGCCAGATCTGCCTTTGCCACCTTGCTTCACCACTTTGGGCACTATCTCAGTAAGTTATCTGCCCCTTGTTTGGTATTTTAATCACTAGTTTGTGTTCTGATTTAACCCAATCATCTTTTGATGGGCCCCAGGATGGACCTAGTTTTAAAGATCCTATGCAAGTTCAACATGGGCCAATTACAAGATCAAGGGCTAAGAAGATAAAGGAAGCAATGCAAGGATTGGTGCAATCCACTTGAGATGAAGTTAGGAAGAGCCCAACACTCAATATGGGCTTGAAAGAAGAAGAACCGATTTGATCCACTTGATACAAGCTATGGAAGACATGACTTAAAGTATTGTTTGGGCCTATTGTTATTGAAGGCTTTCAATTTGTTTAAGTATTTATTTTATTAGTTTACAATAATTGGGCTTTAGGATGTTTGGCCCACATATGT
The DNA here is from genome assembly GCA_003123785.1 of Pterocarya stenoptera. Classification (NCBI taxonomy): domain Eukaryota; kingdom Viridiplantae; phylum Streptophyta; class Magnoliopsida; order Fagales; family Juglandaceae; genus Pterocarya; species Pterocarya stenoptera. The sequence continues at coordinate 565,924 of QEOT01009522.1, forward strand.
CTTATTTTTATGAATTAGGGTTTTTGGGAAGGCCTTGTATTTTGGCCAAGGGCTTATTTGGAAAGTTACAATTTTAGGAACTAGGGTTTTGAAGAGAGGTACTGTAGCGTCTACTGTAGCCGAAGTACTGTTCACGCGGCACTATTCATCCAGGGCTATTTTTGGAAGAAAGGGGTTTATTTTGGGCTAGGGTTTCAATTAGGTTTTGCTTTAAATACTCTTTGTAGCCTCATTTGACGATTAGTTTATGAAATTTGATGATTTATTCATTGTGAGTTGAGTTTTACTCCTCTTGTTCTTAATTGAACTTTTGAACTTATCAAAGGTAAATCACAACCTTTGTGGCGTTCCTCCTTGTAATCTGGGTTCTTGAGACGGGTTCTTCAACGGGTCTAGATTTTAATATAATCTAGGTTCTTGAAACGGGTTCTCATCGGGTCTAGATTCTCCATCCATTGACTTGATTTTGGCTTTCTTGGGTGAGTTTTCAATTTGATTGTGGGTTCAAGGGATTCCCTTCCTGCGGGTTCATATCATTTGGTATTCAGAGCTCGGTTTCCAATCAGGTCTGATTCTATCTTTTATTTTTTTTGCATCTCTAAATTTAATTCTAGGGCTTCATTGTTCTAGGGTTACCAAAAAAAAAAATACAAACAAAAATTCTTAGGGTTTTGGGTTTGGCTGAAATTTGCATCTCCTAGGGGTTCAAAATTCTAGGGTTTCTTGCATATCTAAGTTTGTCAATTGCTTGGAGTGCCGTTCCATTGATTCTCTTCTATTTCATTGTCAATTCTTGTTTGTTTGAATTCAATTGCTTGATTTTCAATTAAATATTGCTGTTTGTGATTGAATTAGAGAAAAGAAGAGAAAGGAAAAGAAAAGAAAAGAAAAGAAAGGAAAGGAAAAGAAAAGAAAAGAAAAGAAAAGAAAAGAAAGGAAAAGAAAAAAAAAAGTCGAAAAAAAAAA
>QEOT01009522.1:567995-582245 GCA_003123785.1 Pterocarya stenoptera
TGATGTAGTGCCAATGCATGCTAGCCATATTTTGTTGGGGAGGCGGTGGCAATATGATAGGAAGGTGATCCATGATGGGTTAAGGAACATGTACAGTTTTGAAAAGGATGGAAAAAGAATCAAACTTGCTCCTTTAACTCCAACACAAGTCCGTGGGGACCAACCAGAGCTGAAAAGTGAGATTGATAAAACAAGGATGAGTGAAACTGAGATTGAGCTACAAAGCAAGAGTGATTGTGAGATTGAGAAAAAAAGTAAAAGTGAAGGTGAGATTGAGAAAAAAAGAAATTGTGAGGCCGAGAGTTCAAAAAAAGAGGAGAGTGAAAGAAATAAAAAGTGTGAAAAGGAAAAAGTGTGTGAGAGGAAAAAAGAGAATGAGGCTGAAACATCAAGAGAAAGAGAGAGTGAAAAAGAAAATAGAGAGGTGGCTGAGAGTCAAGAAAAAAGAGTGGAGCCACGAGCGGAAAAAGAAAGAGAGATTGCAAAGAGAAATGAAAAAACAAAAGTGAGTTTTTGTGCTAAGGCATGCTTTTATACTAACAAACTTGACATATGTTTGCCTAGTGTTATTGTCTCTTTGTTGCAGGAATATGAGGTCGTGTTTTCTAGCAGTGTGTTTAGTGGATTGCCACCTATTAGAGAGATTGAGCATTACATTGATTTTGTGCAAAGTACGACAATCTCTACCCGACCTTTCTTTGAAAAACATGAGTCCTTGACGCACTTGGGGGGACAATGTAAGTTGAATAGAATGCATGCCAAGTTGGTGCAATTCATTGAGACATTTCCTCATGTAATCAAGTACACACAAGGTAAGGAAAATTTTGTGGTGGATGTTTTAGCAAGAAGGTATGTCCTTGTCATCATTTTGGATACAAAGTTATTACGACTTGAATATGATAAAAAATTGTATGTTAATGATGATGGCTTGGCTAGTGTGCATGGAACATGTGAGAAGGCACTATATGGTAAGTTCTATAAACTTAATTGGTGTTTGTTTCGAGATGATAAACTTTGTGAGCCTACTAGTTTTATGTATGAGATGCTAGTGCATGAATGTGGTTTGTTGAGTCATTTTGGTATGCAAATGATTTTAAATGTGTGGCGTGTCTATGGGTGGAAGTATTGCTTACCATTCATTGAGTTTGCATATCATTGGAGTTGTCATTTTGGTGAAAAGAAGACTTTAGACGTGTTGCATGAATATTTGTGGGAGTATCATTTGCCATTCATTGACATGTTGCATAAACGTTTGTGGGAGTATCATTTGTCATTCATTAATGTCTTGCATGAACGTTTGTGCGAGTATCGCTTACCATTCATTGAGTTTGCATATAATTGGAGTGGTCATTTTGGTGCAATGAAGACTTTAGATGTGTTGCATAAACATTTGTGGGGTTATCCTTTGCCATTCATTGACATGTTGCATGAACATATGTGGAAGTATCATTTGTCATTCATTAACGTCTTGCATGAACGTTTGCCATTCATTGAGTTTGCATATAGTTGGAGTGGTAATTTTAGTGTAAGGAAGACTTTAAATATGTTTCATGAACATTCGTTGGAGTATTTTTCGCCATTCATTGAGTTTACATATAATTTGAGTGTTCATGCTACTACTAAATTTTCACAGTTGGAAATTGTTTATAGACTTAATCCATTTACTCTTTTAGATTTAATGCCTTTACTTGTTGATGACAGGAGTAACTTGAATGGGTTTTTCAAAATTCTTGAACCAATTAATGAAAATGCATATCATGCGGATCTTCCCGGTATGTATCATGTTTCTGCTATTTTCAATGTTACTAACATTTTTCCCTTTGATCCAGGTGGAGATTCGAGGTCGAATCCTTTTGAGGAGAGGGGGAATGATGGGCCCCAGGATGGACCTAGTTTTAAAGATCCTATGCAAGTTCAACATGGGCCAATTACAAGATCAAGGGCTAAGAAGATAAAGGAAGCAATGCAAGGATTGGTGCAATCCACTTGAGATGAAGTTAGGAAGAGCCCAACACTCAATATGGGCTTGAAAGAAGAAGAACCGATTTGATCCACTTGATACAAGCTATGGAAGACATGACTTAAAGTATTGTTTGGGCCTATTGTTATTGAAGGCTTTCAATTTGTTTAAGTATTTATTTTATTAGTTTACAATAATTGGGCTTTAGGATGTTTGGCCCACATATGTCTTATTTTTATGAATTAGGGTTTTTGGGAAGGCCTTGTATTTTGGCCAAGGGCTTATTTGGAAAGTTACAATTTTAGGAACTAGGGTTTTGAAGAGAGGTACTGTAGCGTCTACTGTAGCCGAAGTACTGTTCACGCGGCACTATTCATCCAGGGCTATTTTTGGAAGAAAGGGGTTTATTTTGGGCTAGGGTTTCAATTAGGTTTTGCTTTAAATACTCTTTGTAGCCTCATTTGACGATTAGTTTATGAAATTTAATGATTTATTCATTGTGAGTTGAGTTTTACTCCTCTTGTTCTTAATTGAACTTTTGAACTTATCAAAGGTAAATCATAACCTTTGTGGCGTTCCTCCTTGTAATCTGGGTTCTTGAGACGGGTTCTTCAACGGGTCTAGATTTTAGTATAATCTAGGTTCTTGAAACGAGTTCTCTTCGGGTCTAGATTTTCCATCCATTGACTTGATTTTGGCTTTCGTGGGTGTGTTTTCAAATTGATTGTGGGTTCAAGGGATTCCTCTTCCTGCGGGTTCATATCATTTGTTCATCCACGCAACAACGAACGCGCTCATTCAATCACAGGACGCCGTAAACCATCATGCGCGTTCATTTGGAATAATTGCCTTCTGCATAATAAGTAACTCTCTAGCGCAACCCTTGAATTTCTAACGTGAAATTATCGCTAACTTTACTGCAGTCTGGTTGTGTTTGAGAAGGGCCTTGGGCCCAGGAAAGTGTTGGGAATATTTGACGTAGTTGTTGTCAGGATTTGGGCCAAGGGCCAGATGGATGATGGAAAACTCGTGTAGTTGGTGTTTGTGAAACTGTGGATTTGTGACCGTTGTGTTATTGTGTGTAATTGTTGTGTGCTATGCCATGTCATCGAATAAACTGCCTGTCATGCATCTGCATATTACTGTTATTGATATCTGCCATGATTTATTCAACTGTGCTATGTTCTATGCCATGTGGCATAATCTGAAACTGGTTTTTGATATCATTGAACAAAAATATATTTTTGTACGGGTGCGTGCGTGTCACCACCCCAAGCCGAGATGGGGTATTATAAATGGTGGACCTCCTTTGGTCACTCGAAAGCATGTAAAACTGAGTGACGCCCCCTAGGCTGTTGTCTGGCGACAACAAGCTCAACCAGGACGGCATCGCTCGTAACGAAGTCACACGCGCAGTCATTACCCGTGGTGTGATGAAGGGAGCCAGCGTGTGTGGGTAGTCTCGATGGGAGACCATGGTATACACAGTAATAAATGGTTGTGTTTTGGGTACAGATGTGATTTTTGGAGTGAGTGATTGTAATTAAATGATTTTTGGGAAGGTGGTTGATGTGGGAATTTAATTCACACATTTTTTTATGCTTAATTGTCAAGATTCAAGTGTTTTGCATGATTTTTAACTCATTTGTCTAGAATTTTAGGTATATTTTACATTTATTTAATTCTTGATATTTTGCAGGTGTTTAATTAGTGAATTAGGTTGAAATTGGGCTGATCTAGTCAAAACATAACACCATTTGGTTTTTGAGTTCTAACTAGAGCTACACACCTCTGTTTCAGGTGTTGTTTTTCTTGCTGGACATCTAAGAGGTAGGCCTAAAACTTTTATGAAGTGTCTAAAACCCAGTTCACCCGTTTTGAAGTTCTAAACTTAGAATAAACGGAGACGTCTGAATTTATCTAGAAGTTTATTGCAGCTGAGACCCTATTTTGGTTTTCAGCCTGCATCTAGAGTTCTAGAATTCAGAATAAAGTAAGCTTAGATGCGTTGGAAAGCTGAGAAAGATATCTAAAACTTTTATCAAGAGCCTAACTCCAAAATATGTCGTTATAATACTCTAAATCTAGATGGAAGTCGGGAAGTCAAAATTTTCAATTTTCAGCAGTAAATATGGGGAATATCTTTTGTTTTAAAATTTGAAAAGAGAATCAATCTTGAATGGATTGAATCAACTGAAAATATGGAAGGAGGGTTTGAAAATAAAAATTTCCAGAAAAAAAAATAAAATTAAAAGAAGAAATAAAAAAAGAAATCACAGAAAAAATCCACAAGAAATTCAAATTCGAAATGCACTAGGGACAACTTGAACATACTTTAATATTTTGACCATAACTTCCTACTCACATTTTGGATTAATGTAATTCTTGATGGTCGGAAAGGGTTAAACCTTTGTCTCTAATAAGAATTTCAAAATTCGAACTCCTGAAGCACGTATGCGGCTGCCAAGATAAGTTCTAAAAGTTAGGCGAATATCAGCAAAACCTTAGGGTTTCTTTCTACCAAATATAAGCATATCATTAGCATGAAATTGGAGGAGAGAGTCTGAGTTTTAGAGGCCATTAGTTCAGAGTTTATTCTTTACGTTTCTGTCAAGGAGGCAGATCTGGAGGGCAGAGGCGAGAGCCGCATGGTTCATCAACCTACTCCAACGAAAAACGCTAGTTTTATTCTTTTTCTTTTCAATTTCATTATGAGCTAATTTTATTTTCTAAAGTTTTGATGTAGTCTAGCATTGAATACACAATTTATATTCTAAGTTATTTTTCAATATTTCCATGATTGAGTATTTATTGTTCATAATACTTGCAATTTTCTAGCTAATTATTGTTTGATTTATTAAATCGCAATGAAATCAAGAGGTGATTTGTGATTAGAGCTCTAGGATTAAGCACGAGATACTTTATCGCGATTAGGGTGATTTTTAAGAAAAATCCAAAGAATATAATGAATCTCCAATTAATTAAATTCACATAGAGATATGAAGTTATTAATTGGAGATATTTTTAGTATTGTTCGAGAGAAAATATTGAATAGTTAATGAATTTTTATCATCAACTTGGGATAATTGAAATTCTATAACAATGAAGAATAAATTGTGTGGGATTCGCTAGGTGAAATCAAACGCTCTAGATCTATTCTTATTATCTTTATCTTAATTTTAATATTCTTTTCTTCAGTTTAATTTAGATAATATATTCTTTAAATTTCGATTTTCCAAATAGTAATTAATTTAGTAAATTTCAGTACTCAATAGCATAATTAATCTATGTGGGTTCGACATCTGTTTTCTTTAAAACACTTTATTACTTGTTACGATTTTGTGCACTTACAGATATTTTCAGCACAACTGTGGTAAAAATGGCTATTTTTGAGTAGTTGCTTTCATGACAGCTGTACACATTTGCTCATATAATTTCATGCTTGAATCTCTTGGTTGTTGTTCTGTTGATTTATTTACTGAGATTGTGAAATCTCATTGTGGTATTCCTATCTACGATTCCGTTTAATGGAATCGTAGAATTTAATGCAGATGAGGTGATGAGTAGGAGGGACCAGGAGTGATGGCACGAGACTTTTCGCGTTTTTGTTATTAAACCTTTGTATTCATTTCCTTTATTTTAGTTGAATGACTTTATTAACCTCTTGGAAGACTTTGTTTCAGGTTGTATCGTTGTTAAACTTTATGGTACTTAGTTGTTGACTGCCTTATATTTTTTCGTTGCATTACTTATGTTGTACATATTTTGCATGTTTACACACATATGCACATGCTGATGGGATGTATGATCCATGTGGTCATCATCCCGGTATCACGACTTCCACCAAATCACGCGTGGAGGTCGAGGGCGCCACATTGCATATTCTATAATTGTATAAATTACTTTCCTTAATTATTTAAAAACTAATAGCCACTCAATCCAGACTTCATTTTGTCATTCAATTTGGATTTTTTACCGAATAAGTATACTTAGTATCTCATACACCATATCTTTTTTATTTATTTTTCATAATAAGTATGAGGTGTATGAATGATAAGTAGAATAATTCAATTATTTTAGCACGAATAAAACTAAAAATTAAAATATATATATAATGTGTGGTTGAGGTGCTGAGTAGCCTAATCCAAAAGATTTTATGGTTTTTTGAAAAATAAATTAGAGATTTCCTAAATTGATATGGACAGAGCAGGAGGAAGTTTCTAACTCGATAGATATTTCTAAGCAAGAGGTAGCTAGGAGGAAGTTTCCCTTTTTTCTTCTGGATTTGTTTAAAACCTATACCCTACTTATAAAAGGTCGAACCCTAGCAACTGACCATATAGGAGTGAAGTTGACAGCGAAACTAAAAATAAAGAAATCTCCTTTCTTTTTGCCGGCCACTAAGGGTTATTCTAGAATTGTTTGAACTGTTAGCCGTTAGGTGTGATCTAATAAATTAGCGTTATGATTGTGGAAGTCTATTTAAACACTCGATTGATTTTATGAAGATTCGGTTCAAGGGGAATTGCGGAATCCCTAGGTTTTTAATTTAGTTGAATTACGATTGACTTCAGATTTTGATACGAAGAATTATATCCCAAAAATCATAATATTTGGACAGATTATACTTGTATACGTAAACACCATAATTTTCAAACAAGTTTTGATTGGATTCTAAATTTTATTAAGAAAGACCTATATATAAATTGGTCAGTGAAAAACGAAATATTTGAGTGATTTATTTATATTTTGTTCACGAATTTGTATAAATATTTAGTTAATGAGAAGTGATTTTTATCATTCTTTTATCATTCCTTAATATGACATTAAATAATTGGAGAAGTATTTATCTATGAGTTTTGTTACATATCATCCTACATCACATAGCACACATGTGTTTATTTTATTTTATTTTATTAATTTTTCTGTTTTATTTCTATTAAATTAATTGATTTATTATACATATTATCCATACACCATATACTTGTTAAAGAAAAAAATAAAAATAAAAGATTATATATAATATGTGCCGTAGGAATGATAAGTAAAATTATTCAAATTTTTTTACTAGATTATCTTCTCATCGTTAAGTCGATACGATATTGTAAAACTCATGAGAAAATGTCAATCAAAAGTACCATCAAGTTCATGTTTCTAGACCGCTTCCTTTTCTCTCTAGAGTAGCCTCCTAAAAAAACCTAGACTAGAGGAGGGGGGTTGGAGCCTCGGCTCCTCCCTCCCTCCTCCATCCCCATCTTCTCTCTATTTTTTTTTTCTTTTAAAGTAGGGCAAAATGTTGATCTATTGTTTTCCAAAACCCAACGACCACCACGCGCCCCACTGCAAGATTCTCAAGGTGCCGATCCTTCAAACGAGCTAAGAATCTCATTGAACAGAGCGGCGCTTAAGCCACACGTGCGGTCCAAAGTGTGTGTGACATCCATGTGCCACTGCAAGGGGAGCTCTACCACCACCATGCGCGGCATTTCTGGGACCAAAGCCATCGATTTCTTCAGACTTGACTGTCCGCTGTACTTCCAGGGTGGCCCATGTCCCTCATGTGCCTCGCGCGCCACCACAGTCCCTGTGTTTGTTTTTTTATTTTCTCTAAGGTTGAAAATGCAAATCTACAGTTTTTCAAGCTGTATTTCACTATTTTCCCATATATCATATACGTTTTCTGTTATGTCCTTTGTTTTAGGTTAATAATAAAAAATAAATAGTCTATTGGACATTTTGTCCATAGAGTGAAAGTCCTCACCTCCTCTAGGTTGTCGGGTTTGAAATCTCTGCTTTAGGCAGAGTATGGTTCCTCATACGGTTTGTTTGTAGAGAGTTTTAGAAATTAAGATCATACCAGTTACAAAGGAATCTGTACACTGGTAGAGCCTAATCGTGAGTAGTTGGCTTGTAATTTAGATTTTTCCTTGTATGTATTAGTCACAACTGTAACTTCGCTTTCATGAATGAATGCAGTCTATTTCCCATAAAAACAAAAAGTTCATGTTTCTAGACTGGTTGTGCAGTGATGACTGTATGAAAGTACACTCTAAATATCCTATTATTGGACTATAATGCTAAAATGTGAATAGAAATTATAGGAATTAATGTGTATTATTGAATTGAGTTTCTATTTATTTTGAGATACTCCTAAGCAGACTTTTATGTTTAATTTCAGGGACTATAAAAGAGTAAGTCAAAAAGACCCAGTCAAATCCAAAGGACTTTCAAATGGGCAAGAGTTGGAACAACCTAAGAACTTTCAATCAGTGTAGGACTCTTCAAATAAGGATAATGATGGGATTTAAGAGTAATTCGAATCAAGAGAAATAGTCAGAGTCCAACATGGTCTAGGAGACTGTCTGGATATACTTTAGTATTTCGACCATAACTTTCTACTCATATATCGGATTGATTCGATTCTAGATGTGTTGGAAAGCTAGTTGAGTTATTCAATGAATTAAGAGTAATTAAATTACTAGATTTGTACAAGGGATTCCCGATGCTCTACTGTTTGTCAAATTCAGTACTTTTTCCGTTGATCACTTTGCTTCGCTTTAATTTGCATTTAGAATTAATCTTTGTTCTTTCTACTATTCTTTTAATTTGTCTCTCTGTGGAATCGACACCCCAAAGATGTGTTATAACCACCGCGTTACTCTTTGGGCGTAGCCAAATTTTGGCGCCGTTGCCGGGGAGACGGTAAAAGAATTGCTAGATTGTTTTTCTTTTCAGCAGTTTGTAAAGGCGGTAACTTCGTTCCTTCTTTTTGCTTGCTACATTTTTTTTTTTATTATTTTGTTACCTTGCATGCACAGATATAGAGACGCTTTGGGTAGATTTGCTTATAGGCCTGTGCTAGAGTCAGGATCAAACTTTTTAAATCCTTTATTTGACAATCCATCTAGTCCTGAAGAAATGAGTGAACACGAAGATCAACCCATTAGAACTCTTCAGGATTACCTCCACCCTACACGCACAGCCACACCATCATGCATCATGTTTTCAGCTAATACTCGCCAACAGGATTTCAAAACAGGGATGATACAATTACTCCCTACTTTTCATGGCTTGGAAAATGAAAATCCATATGTGCACATTAGGGAGTTTGAGGAAGTAGTTGCGACTTTTCATAGTCATAATGCAACTGATGACATTGTTAGACTTAAGTTCTTTCCTTTCTCTTTGAAGGATAGAGCTAAAAGTTGGCTATACTCACTGAGACCCCGATCTATTGGGTCATGGAGTGAGATGACTCAAGTTTTCTTTAATAAATACTTTCCCTAACATAAGACCAACGTTTTAAAAAGGCAAATCTCCACCTTTGCACAAAAGGATAGTGAGACTTTGTATCAGTCTTGGGAGAGATTTAAGGAGTTGTTGAGTATGTGTCCTCACCATGGGTATGAGAATTGGCGCTTAGTGAGCTATTTTTATGAGGTACTTACGTATAGAGAGCGCCAATTTGTGGAGATGATGTGTAATGGTGAGTTTTTATATAAAGATCCTGATGAGGCCATAGAATACCTCAATGAGCTTGCTGAAAAAGCTCACACTTGGACTGGACCTAGTGCTACTGAGAGCACAAATAGGTCACAACCTGCAGGAAACCTAAATGGTGGTGGAATTTACCATCTCAGGGAAGAGGATAACTTAAAGGCAAAGGTTGAGATGCTCACTAGGGAGCTAGAGGTATTAAAGACTAAGGACTTGAAGCCAACACACGTGGCTAATCATGCAGAGTCTTTTGGACCATGTTTTGGGTGTGGCGGGGTAGATTACCTCGCCCAAGAGTGTCACACACTTGCTGAGATGAGAGGGTTGTACGAGGAACAATGTAATGCCTTGGGTATGTACAAGAAGCCTTTTACACCTTACTCTGATACCTATAATCCGGGGTGGCGCAATCACCCCAATTTTAGCTGGAAGTCTGAAAACCAGCAGCCTGCACAACCCTCTAGATCATATCCTGCACCATATCATGCACCTTCATCTTCTAGGAGTCCTTTAGAAGACACTTTGCATGCTTTTATTGAAGCACAGGGTAAGACTAACCAAAAGTTTGAATCTTTGATTACGCAGGTTGTGGAAGAAAATAAGGAGATAAAGAGCCAAGTGTCCAAATTGATGAGCTCCTTAAGTGTGAATGAGCGAGGTAAGTTCCCTTCTCAAGCTCAGTCCGCACCCCGTGGTCAACACATGGCGCAAGAGAATTTAAAGGATGTGAATGCCATTGTGACACGAAGTGGTAAGTCATTACACATCCCAACAACGAACAAATCAGAGGATGTGGAAAAGGATCAAGATAATAGTGATGCCGAGTTGCCCAAGGAACCAGAGCTGACAAAGAGTCCTATTAAGGTACCATTCCCTCAAGCTTTAAAATCAAGCAAGCGAACTATGGATCCTAACAATGAAATCCTAGAGAATCTAAGGCAGGTAAAAATCAATCTTCCTCTTTTACATGTGATTAAACAAGTGCCTACTTATGCAAAAGTTCTCAAGGATTTGTGTACAGTTAAAAGGAAACACCATGTGAAGAAGACTGCATTCCTAACAGAGCAAGTGAGTGCTCTAATTGAGCAGCGGATTCCTCCCAAGTACAAAGATCCTGGTTGTCCAACCATTGCATGCAGCATTGGAAATCATGAGTTTGGGCAAGCTTTGCTAGATTTAGGAGCTAGCGTGAATCTAATGCCATATTCTATTTATTTGCAGTTGGGGTTGGGAGAAATCAAACCAACCACTGTGGTATTGCAATTGGCTGACCGTTCAGTCAAAGTACCCCGGGGTGTGGTAGAGGATGTTCTAATTCAAATTGACAAATTTTATTATCCTGTTGATTTCCTAATCCTTGACACTAGCTCTGTTGTTGATACTACTTCTAAAATTCCTTTGATTTTAGGTAGGCCTTTCCTTGCTACTGCTAATGCTCTTATTAATTGCAGGAATGGGCTCATGAAGTTGTCTTTTGGAAACATGACCCTTGAGGTGAATATCTTCCATATTGCAAAACAGCCAGAAGATGATGATGAGAGCCACCAGATATACATGATTGACTCACTCATGGATAGGGGAGTTTCTATAGCTCATGATTTTGATCCCCTTGAGTATTTTCTTGTTAATTCTGAGTTTGATCCTATCAGTGATCCATCTGATGTAGTTGATATTTGTGATATTTTTTATAGAACTCAAGATTATGGCACTCGGGCATGGCAACCGAAGTTTGAGGAGTTGCCTGAGAGAAGTGCAAAACAAATTCCTTCAAGTGTGGAAGCACCCAAAGTTGATTTGAAGCCTCTACCTAAGGGTTTAAAGCATGCTTTCCTTGGTCCAGGTGATACTTTTCCTGTTATTATCTCATCTGAGTTGTCTGAGTCTCAAGGTGAGAAATTAATTCAGACCCTAAGTAAGCATAAGTCAGCCTTAGGTTGGAGCATTGCCGATATAAAAGGTGTTAGTCCCCTGGTCTGTTCTCATAAAATTAATTTGGAGGAGGGAACTAGCCCTCGTAGAGACCCCCAGCGTAGGCTTAATCCCACTATGAAAGAAGTGGTGAAGAATGAAGTGTTGAAACTTTTAGATGCGGGAATCATATATCCTATTGCTGATAGTAAATGGGTAAGTCCTACACAGGTTGTTCCTAAAAAGTCAGGTGTTACTGTGGTGAAAAATGACCTGGGAGAGTTAGTCCCTACAAAACTTGTGACTGGGTGGCGGATGTGCATTGATTACAGAAAATTGAATTCTGCCACTCGAAAAGACCATTTTCCTCTCCCTTTTATTGATCAAATTCTTGAGCGTGTTGCTGGTCATCCTTTCTATTGTTTCTTGGATGGTTATTCTGGTTATTATCAAATTGAAATTGCATTAGAAGACCAGGAAAAAACCACTTTCACTTGTCCTTTTGGTACTTATGCTTTTCGTAGAATGCCATTTGGATTGTGTAATGCACCTGCTACTTTTCAACGTTGCATGATGAGTATTTTTAGTGACATGGTTGAAAATTGCATGGAAGTTTTTATGGATGATTTGACTGTTTTTGGATCTTCCTTTGAAGCATGCTTATTGAATTTAGAGAGAGTATTGACTCGTTGTGAGGAGAAGGATTTGGTTTTGAATTGGGAAAAATGCCACTTTATGGTACCTTCAGGTATTGTCTTAGGGCATATTATTTCTTCTAGGGGGATAGAGGTTGATCAATCTAAGATTGAATTAATTTCAAAGTTGCCTACGCCTAGGACAGTAAAGGATGTGAGATCCTTTCTTGGTCATGCGGGCTTTTACAGGAGGTTTATACAGAATTTTTCCACCATATCTAGGCCATTATGTGACCTCTTAGCTAAAGATGCCCCATTTGAGTGGACACAAGCTTGTCAAGAGGCCTTTAAAACGCTAATTGGCAAGCTTACCTCAGCACCTATAATGCAGTCACCTGATTGGACTTTACCTTTTGAGATCATGTGTGATGCTAGTGACTTTGCTGTAGGTGCTGTTCTTGGACAACGAAGGGAGGGGAAGCCTTTTGTCATTTACTATGCTAGTAGAACTCTAAATAGTGCTCAAATGAATTACTCCACCACTGAAAAAGAGTTGCTAGCTGTAGTGTTTGCTTTGGATAAGTTTCGTGCTTATTTGATTGGTTCTCCTATTATTATTTTCACAGATCATGCAGCCCTTAAGTACCTTCTTACAAAGAAGGATGCTAAGGCGCGACTAATACGGTGGATTTTACTTTTGCAGGAATTTGACATCACCATCAAAGACAAGAAAGGAGTGGAGAACGTAGTGGCTGACCATCTCTCGAGGCTCACATTTGAGGACACCTCTGACCACCTACCAATCAGGGATGATTTTCCTGATGAGCATTTGCTTTCTATTACTTCTCTACCATGGTTTGCTCATATTGTGAATTATTTGGTTGCAGGTGAGATACCAGTGGATTGGAGCGCTCAAGACAAAAGGAAGTTCATGACTGAGGTACGTAATTTCTATTGGGATGACCCTTTTCTTTTCAAATACTGCCCTGACCAAATTTTAAGGCGTTGCATCCCTGATGAAGAGATTGCTAGCGTCTTGGAATTTTGTCACTCCCAAGCTTGTGGGGGCCACTTTTCAATGAAGAAAACCGCTGCAAAAATTCTGCAGTGTGGATTTTATTGGCCCACCTTGTTTAAGGATGCAAACATCTATTGTCGCTCATGTGAAAAGTGTCAAAAATTAGGAGTTATGTCTCATCGTAATATGATGCCCTTAAACCCAATTTTAGTGATTGAAATTTTTTATTGTTGGGGCATCGATTTCATGGAACCATTTCCTCATTCTTTTGGATATCAATATATTATTGTGGCAGTAGATTATGTGTCAAAATGGGTAGAGGCAGCAGCGTGCAGGAGTAATGATAATAAGACGGTAATTAAATTTCTCAAAGAAAATGTGTTATCTCGATTTGGTACACCACGTGCTATCATTAGTGATTGGGGTACACATTTTTGCAACCGTTCTTTTGAGGCTTTGATGAAAAAATATGGAGTGGTACATAAGATCTCTACTGCCTACCACCCTCAGACAAGCGAACAGGTAGAACTTGCAAACAGGAAAATTAAGCAAATTTTAGAAAAAACGGTCAACCCGGATCGCAAAGATTGGTCTTTGAGACTAGTTGATGCGCTTTGGGCCTACCGTATAGCTTTCAAAACTCCCTTAGGCATGTCATCTTATAGGCTTGTTTTTTGGAAGCCTTGCCACTTACCTGTGGAGCTCGAGCATCGAGCTTATTGGGCCATCAAACAATTTAATTTTGACATGGGAGAAGCAGGTAAGTTTATAAAATTTCAGTTGACTGAATTAGAGGAGTTGAGAAATGATGCTTATGAGAACTCTATGAATCTATAAGGCTAAAATGAAAGCATTTCATGATAAAAATATTTTGAGAAAAACGTTTAAACCTAATGATAGAGTGTTCTTATATGATTCTAGACTCCATAAGCACCCAGGAAAACTTCGGTCTAGGTGGACCGGCCCTTTTATAGTCAAGAATGTTTTTACAAATGGGGCGGTAGAAATAGGAGATCCTAAAGATGGTTGGATCTTTAAAGTAAATGGTCAAAGCCTTAAAGTATTAATTGATAGGCAAATTCCGGAAGTGGAAGACATTCCACTTGTGGATCTGGTCTATCAACCTTGACCACACGACGCAGGTATGTTTTCTTTTTCTCTTTATTTGTTTTGTTTGTTTTGTTTTCTCTTATTTTCTCTCTTTTCCTTTTTGTTTGCTGTTGTTTTCTTTG
>QEOT01009522.1:583123-593683 GCA_003123785.1 Pterocarya stenoptera
AACTTCTGGTTAGATGGATATAGTTTGGAACACATACACACTCTGTGGATTGCTATAGGTGGATTGCTTGTGATAGGGTTATTGAATTCCTAAAATTGCTTTGATATGTGAATCTGGAAAGTGTGATTTGGTGACTTTTGTGTATAATTTTATTTGTTCTATCTCGACGTCTTGGCATGAAAATTGCTAGGGACTAGCAATGAGTAAGTTGGGGGGTGTGATGAGTGTACGAAAGTACACTCTAAATATCCTATTATTGGACTATAATGCTAAAATGTGAATAGAAATTATAGGAATTAATGTGTATTATTGAATTGAGTTTCTATTTATTTTGAGATACTCCTAAGCAGACTTTTATGTTTAATTTCAGGGACTATAAAAGAGTAAGTCAAAAAGACCCAGTCAAATCCAAAGGACTTTCAAATGGGCAAGAGTTGGAACAACCTAAGAACTTTCAATCAGTGTAGGACTCTTCAAATAAGGATAATGATGGGATTTAAGAGTAATTCGAATCAAGAGAAATAGTCAGAGTCCAACATGGTCTAGGAGACTGTCTGGATATATTTTAGTATTTCGACCATAACTTTCTACTCATATATCGGATTGATTCGATTCTAGATGCGTTGGAAAGCTAGCTTAAAGGGCTACGACTTTGTCTTTAATAAAAATTTCCAAATTCAAATTCCTGAAGTGCGTACGTGGCTGCCAAGATAAGTCTCAAGATTTAGGAGATTTTTCTATGCGAGAATCATGAAGATATTAGGGTTTCTTTTCTACCCTATATAAGGATATTATTAGGAGGCTGAAGAGAGAAAAAGGAGAGTGGAATTTAATTGTCATATCCACCGTTTGCTTTACCTTTCTCTTGAGATTTTTGTTGTCCATTATATTTATGGGTAACTAAATTCTCAAGTAGGGCTAGGGATGAACTTGCACATTAGATGGTATTTGTAATTTACTTTTGATTTATGTATTTGATTTTCAATTACTAAAACTCTTTTGTTTTATCATTCTCAATTCATCGTTGATGTTCTCTTCTCTGAATAATCATAGAATTTATTCTGTTTATAGATTCAGTCATGCTTTTTCTGTTGAATTGATTAGCTCTTTGATTATGTTTGGATCAATTATTTATCCATATTGATTTAATTCTTTGCTGCAATATCGCTTCCTGAGTATATTGTTGTCGTTGAATTTTCTCAATAGTGATAATAATTTACGTATTTTAAAAGTGATGAATGATTCTTCATAGGGTTATATTTGGTTTAATCTTGGTTTATAAATCTATATCTTCCGATTGGAAATTTTGGGAATTGAGTTCCCAGTTGAGTTATTCAATGAATTAAGAGTAATTAAAATACTAGATTTGTGCAAGGGATTTCCGATGCTCTACTGTTTGTCAAATTGAGTACTTTTTCCGTTGATCACTTTGCTTCGCTTTAATTTGCATTTAGAATTAATCTTTGTTCTTTCTACTATTCTTTTAATTTGTCTCTCTGTGGAATCGACACCCCAAAGCTGTGCTATAACCACCGCGTTACTCTTTGGGCGTAATCATGCAGTCCATAGATCTTTTAAAAAGTGTGGTGCTACTCAACCCCCCACTTAACAACCCGTGCTTGAATGACTTGGAGGGTAATATACAATTAAAAAAAAAATTCTTTCCTCGTATACCTTCTCCAAATGATCTATTTTAAATCCTACACCTCTCCCTCATAACTACTGCTGCAAATACAAAGCATTGGGTAATCTGTGACTCGATCTATTGTTGGCAAGCAATCTCAAACTCTAAAAGAAAGGAACAGTCGGTAGTGGCACGTCATCTCTATCGACACATGTTATACATCGGTTGTGGCAAGCAGGGTGCAGACAACGACATGATGGTACTAGGATGTTCAGACGAAGATATGAGAAAGTTCTATTGTAACAGCCCGCCAGAAATTCAACGAATGAATTTCTTTAAATTTTAGGAACCCCGTGAAAACTCCGAAAGCTTTTACAAATCGATCAATTGCGTAGGTTTTAATATGTCAGCATAGTCAGTTTTACTATTGACTATGATGCGAGAAACGTGATTTTATTTATTTTAGGTACTTAAAAGTGTTAGAATAAAAAATGTTCTACACGACTAGATTTAGATGAATATTTAGGATTTTATAATGCAATAAAATAATTTTTGATTTCCAGAATAACGCTTGTTCAAAAATGTATTTTGAGTTTTTCAAGGCACTTTGGAGTCTAATTTTGATAAACGATTTGCACTTTGAGATTATTATTATTATTATTTAAGATTTTACAATGTAAAGTTTATTTTTCATTTTTTCGAAGTGAATAGTAGCCTCGGTGCTAGGACCTAGACCAGTGTTTTCAAAATCACAGTGTGAAATGTCTAAATTAGGTTAGGAAATGTTATTTGGAAACTTGGCAAGATCTTAGCTAAGCTTGGTGAATAGTATTGGACACTTGGCACGAAGAGGAACGATGAGATGAAAAATGTGAAGGAAATCAAGTTTTGTGATCATGCCACATAAGCAAAACTCTATTCCATCCAATCATATAATTTGTACCAAATCAAATAGGGTTTCAACCCTAGAAAAGCCCTAGACACTTGGAATCCAACTAAAACCCCAAAAGCTTGGTGAAAACCGAAACTCCAAATGGTTTCCCTAAACCCCAAAGTTTGCCTTCAAACCCTAATTAAACCCAGTTTTGGCCTAGTGTTTAATCACTTGATTAAATCACTTTTATATGCTATTATCCAATAAAATTAATGTTATTACATCTTATTTATTCTTTTAAACCTTGAAAATTTTATTGGGCCAAGAAAAATTAGATTTGGACATGATAACAATCCAAACCCCATTAAAACGCTAAATGGAAGCCCATTCGATTTAGGCCCACGAAATTGAGCCACCAAGGTAAGGCTTGTAGAGGAAGCTTCCCCTACCATGGCAGTCCTATCATAGCCCAAAGCAGCCCCAAGCAATACTTGATGGGAAGCCAAGAGCCACCTCACCCCTCCCTCTCACACGACAGCCTTTAGCATAAAACCATGGATTGGTTTTGCCCTCGGTTTTGGCTGACACCCACCCCATTACTCAAAGTGTCTTTCACACACCTCCTATCACCCCTCCAGATGTTTAAAAGTCTTCAATGTCCATTCTCATTGCATTTGGTCACTTTCCAACCCTTTTCTTTGAGAGAAAACCAGAGGAGCTCTCGGATAGTTTTTCTAGCTTACTTTGCTCGACTTTTTTGAAGTTGTTGTAAGTGTTTTCTTACGAAGTACTATTCACATAAGTTGTTTCAATTCGAGTCTAATTTCTGTTGGTATATTTTGTGTTAATTTTAATGGTCATTTTAGGGGAAAGTTGGTTTAAGTATGAAGATGTCATTCTTGGCGATAAACTTGACAATGTGTGATATTTTGATAATTTTGACCAAGTTGTTGGCAAGATCTTGGTCAGTTTTTTATGAATTATATTTGACATGCTCTTATAAAAAAAGTAGTTAACATGCTGATATATAATTTTGATGAATATTTGTTGTATGTTATAAGTTTTTTATGAGAATTTTACCTAGATCTAAAAAGTTGAACGAGGAAGTTACTTTTGTTGTGAAAGCATGCTCCAATGGCTTTAATATTTACATATGATATTCCTATGACTTCGATTTACATGTTAGGATGTTATTTTAAGGATTTAGGAAGTTGGTTTTTTAAAGATATGATTTTTTTATACATGAAAAGGTTCAAATAGGTAATGTATTTGAGGTTTTCTGGTAGATCTATATTTTGATGCATATTTTTTCATATGATATTAAGTTTGATGCTTAGATATATTCTAGGACTTGATTATTAACCATATGATGTTGTTCATTGGTGATTTATTTCATATAATGTTTTAGATCTAATGGTTTGATCAAAACCAAACCATAAAGAATTTGGTTTTGGTGAAAGTGTTAAGGACGAATGCTTTAAGTTAGATTTTTATGGTTTTTGTGGTTTTAGGTTGATGATTCAAAGCATGATAGTTTTTAAGAGTGTGTTATGAATGTATTAGAAGTATGTTATTGAACTTTTGGAGTTCTTGGAGTTGTTTTGAAAAGAGATAAAATCTTGAAAACCAAGAGTTGTGCTTAAGGTTAAAAACTTGAAGTTTTGTATTGAAGAGATATGTGATCTTTGTGATGTTAATTTTATTAGCTTTTGTAGTATGTTATTTGAACATTGGATATGATTTTGTATGTTGCAATATTTCAGTTTAAACATGAGAAATGAGGTTTGGTAGAATTGCAACAAAAATCAAGAGAGTTGGCCTATGTGTATGTTTTAGCCTAGGCATGATTAACTTAGTTGTGATGTGTTTTAAATTTTGCTAATTAGATATTTAGATTTAGAATAAAATTTATATGAGAGATTAAAATTTTAGTAAGTTTTGGAGTTAGGATATGAAATCCTTTAGTTGGGGATAAAATGATTACTTTGCCACATATAGAGGGGTAAAATGTTAATTTTACTCTAAGTTAGTATTTTTATGTTTCTAAACTATTAGTGAGAAGTTTCTGACATTTACAAACCTCTACTTATAGTTTCTCATATTTCACGCATTTAATCCGTCACACTACGATCACTGTAAGTAACTTCTAACTTACTATCAGATTATTGTGTATGTGTGTTGGTAAAAGAATAGTTGTCCATGTTCTTATGTTATTATATATATATATCATGCTACGCCATGTTACTATATGTATGTCTGTTACATATTTTATCACGTCGTGAAATGTTTGTTTGTTACACATTTATCATATCATGAAATGTTTATCTATTATACATTTTATCATGTTACAAAATGTTTATCAGTTACATGTCATGCCACGTTACAAAATTTCATTTGTTATATGTTATGTTATGTTACAAAATGTTTGTCTGTTTTATATTATGTCATGTCATTCATCTCACGTACATGTCCTATTACGTTACGTAAGCTCATCTGTCCTTTTGTTTCATGTCACGTCATTTCTCAAGTACAGAGTGTGTCTTGAAAATAGTTTTCCATGTCAAGTCAAATCTGTTTATGTTTAGGATGAGGTAATATCTTAGTAAAACTCTTTTGTTCACACTGAAATGTCTAAATTAATATTAAATTTTCTAGGTTGATAAAGTACTATCAACAAGCTTTGAATAAGATCTAATTTACTGGTCACCGGAGCAAAGTCAGGCACCAATGCTTATGGTGCCTCCCACACATTCAATTTCATATTATACGTACTTATGCTAGTGCAAATATCTCTCACGAGATACGTATATTACATTTTTCATAACAGGTACAAATACATGTGAAGTGATATGTATGTTAATGCACTAACAGATGGTGCAAATACTTGTATTGTGGTGTGGTATTGGCAGGGACACACAACTTAAGGGGAACTGTGTAGCACCCATATGTTTACATTTATTAATCATGTTTAATTATTGAATAAGATTTCAAGCTCATGTATTTCACTTCCAAGCTCATGTTATTTCGCGCTCAAGCTCATGTTATTTCATGCTCAAGCTCATGTCATGTCAATTTCAGTTTCAGTTCAGTTTAAAGTGTCATGCCATTTGTCACATGCCCATTATTACATGTCATGTCATGTCACATGCATAGAGTATGTCATAAAAAATATTTTCAAGTCAGTGTAGTCTTTTATATAATGACCCCAAGTGTTAGGATGAGATAATATTCTATTAAAACTCCATTGTCCAAGTTGAAGTGTTTAAATTGGTGTGGAATTTCTTAGATTGACAAAATATCATCAACAAGATTTGAATGAGACCTAAAAATCTGGTTGCCGAAGAAAAGTCATGCATCCAATGCTGGTGGATCGGTGCTGGCAACCTCATGTTTATCAGTTTTTAAGCAGTTCGGTTATCATAACGTACTCATAGTTGGTGTAGATGTATGTGATGTGATGCCGTACCGGTAGGAGCACATGGCTCAAGGAACCTATCTAGCATCCATATGTTCATGTTTAATTAACCATGTATATGTTGAACAAGATTTCAAGTTCAATTCATGAAAAGTCATGTCATGCTATTTGTCAAGTTATGTCGTGCATATTCATGTCCATATCATGACGCATTTATGAAATTTTACTGTCATACATTCATCTGTATATTGCTTAAGTTGATAGTTGACTTGCTGAGGTTTGTAATAAAATCTTATTTGGTAGTCTCAACTACAATTCTCCCTAGAATAGTAGACTATGTGCCAGGATTTGGAGAACCAGCTAAGGATAGGTTGGATGAGGTCCACTAGGCCCCAACGCGACAAAGATGAGATTTTGGTTTCAGTTCTCCAGTTCATAGATAAGATTTTAGCTATCCTAGCCAAGTTGCACTAGCGGCTCCACTAAGTTAGCACAATAGTTATTTTATTAAGTACTATACTTATGCAGCGCCGTCTCTAGCACTCATTTATGTTACAATCATGATAGACAACTTTTGTGATATTACAATTATATGTATACTATGAAGTTATGAAACATGTTATGTTTTGGGATAGAGAAAAGCTATTTTGCCTCCCCAAGTGTACCACTCAAATGTATCGCTTGGGTAAATTTTTTTTTTTTTTTTTACTTAGTGATTAAGGAAGTGATTTTAAGTGTATTGATGTATTTTTTTATTTTTTAATATTGAAATATATTAAAAAAATGTGAATAGAAAAATGAAAAAAAAAATTACAAGACTAACTAACGATCAGTTTGAGCAGTGCTACTCAGGCGGCAGAGTAGCACCACTCTTTGAGATATAGTTTTTGGTACAATGTTATTTATTCAAAAAAAATTATCTGCTATATATATTGCATACGGTTAGGTACATTGTAGGTGTATTGCATATTTAGCTATCATGAACAGAGGCAAGTAACCTTGAGTATCATGTTCCGACGCTTCAGAGTCCGTCCGATTTCAAGCGAAATCTGTGCGATTGCAAAGTTACTCCTCTTCGTGTGAGAAATTACAATCTTGCTCCTAAAATAAGGATTTTCCATATTAACTCCAAATCTTACCAAAATTTACATTCCTCATGTAACTTTTGTCCTAAAACCAAATATTTAATTAGAAAAAATTAAAACAATACCCAACTAAGAGAAGTCGACGAAGATGCCCCAGAGACTTAAGTGGTGGATGTTTTCCTTGGAGGAACTATGACACCCCCAAACTTCACTTTGTGATTTGACAAAGCTTGAAGTGTCAAGAGATGCAACACAAGATTATATACCTCCGTTCATGATAGTTAAAATGTAATGCACCTAACATGCTTTTAACAATATGCAATAAATGCATGGGATAATTTTTTTTATCAATAACTTTGTACCAGAATACTAATCCCAAAACATTCTTACACCTCATTCATATATAACAAATCATCGATCATCCAAAATATTAAGTTAAAGCATCCATATAACAAAAGTAGGGTCCCAAAACATGGACGCTCTTTAAACCTTAAAAGAGAAGCACAAAGTACAGGTTATAAGGTCTTAATCATGTACCTCCCAAAATCTCAACGATCTTGTCTAATAATTTCAAGTTGGCTTCCATAAAATGGTTGGTTAGAAGAAATGATTCCCAAAAGTGAGAAACTCTTTAGACATTGGTATCCACTGGGGCTCAGGATTCCCTTCCAAAACTCCTTCAATACCTCTAACCAGACATAATAATCTCAATATAGAACTCTATTAGTTGAAAACGATTCCCCACTGTGAACTTGGTTTCACTCTTCTCAGACCATTTGGCCAGCGCCAATTTCACTCTTGTCCAGTTTGGTTCCATCGATCCCTGTTACAACTTCTACCATAGTGAGATTTTTATAAATTTCACCAAGTTATACTTATATGCTACCGATAGTATATTAAGTATGTACGACAGTAAATATGACATGTATGCATGCCTAATAGACATGGACTTGCTTACGTAAAAACATGGCTTAATGACATCAAAGCTTTTCGTGTTCATGACATGCTTGCTTACATAAAACAAACTCATACATGATATAATGTCTCATGGGGTTACCATGATATCTTATCTCATGGGATTGCCATGATGTTTTATCTCATGGAGTTGCCATGATGTCTTATCTCATGGGATTACCATGATGCCTTAGTCTTATCTCATGGGATTACCATGATGTTATCTCATGGAGTTGCTAGGATATCTTATTTCATGAGGTTACCATGATAGCTTATCAATTTGTGCTTGACTTAGAAAAAAATTTCATAACAAATTTGTATGCTTCATATCATGGCAATCATGACATGTGACAATATTCATGATTGATGCTTATCATGGCATGGCATGGTATAAACATTTCAAATAAACTGGCAGAAAATATAACATGGATTTATTGCATGGATCTTACCATCCCATATACATAAATACACTACAAGTAAGTTAGAAGCTAACTTATAAATATTGGTGTGAGATAAAAGCCTAGCGTGGACTGAAATGAGAGACGTTATAGGGTTAGAATTTCTCACTTAGCCACATAGAAACAGAATTTACTAACTTAGAGCTTAATTTGCAAAACTACTCCTTAACTCTAGGAAAATTACAAATTAACCTTTAAACTTTTAAAAATTACAAACAGGCCCCAAAACTTACCAAAATTTACATACCTATGTAAATTTCATTCTAAGTCCACATCTAGTGTGAAAACCCGCTATAGCCGAAACTAACATAGGCTTTCTTTAAAGAATTCGACTCCAAGAGCTCTTAGGTGTTTGCAATCTCAAAAGTGAGATTTTGACTTTTACCATAAGCCTTTTATAAAACGGGATTTCGGTATCCTTTTGACTCCAGACATGCTCATAGGAGTCATTTAGTCTCGATCGCTCTACTGTAGGATAACAAAGACAAACTTCCAAGGCATGGTTTGCATATCCTTATGTCCAATCCTCAGTCTCTTCTCGAGTGAGGGTCTCCCATGTGGCATTGGACCATACCTCTGGATTTAGATGATATCATTTGTCAGATCAAAATCTTTTCTGCAGTCCACTCAAATGTGACTTTACAGATAGTGTGTGGGCTTCTGCGTACGATGCTACCACCTTCTGAGCATTTTCGTGTAATCTCTAAAAGCTCGTACGCTTGCAAGGGTATTGTCATTGACCATTGCTTGCCTCAAGCTCGTTCTTTGCCATCGTAAGAATGATGACTCTTCAAAACTATAAGTCTCTTTAGCTTCTCGTTCCAGCATGGGTAGTTGCTCGCCCAAGGGTAAAAGTCTTTGTTACACCATGTGCTAAGGTATGTCTGTCAGTGTTTCTAGATGGTGCCACTTGTC
Organism: Pterocarya stenoptera; assembly: GCA_003123785.1. Taxonomy (NCBI): domain Eukaryota; kingdom Viridiplantae; phylum Streptophyta; class Magnoliopsida; order Fagales; family Juglandaceae; genus Pterocarya; species Pterocarya stenoptera. The sequence goes on from QEOT01009522.1 coordinate 592,449, forward strand.
CTTCCGTTGGACTAGCTGCACTCTGCAACACATGTGGCTATTTTTCACCAAACCAATGGAGTGGCTCTCATCTTTATCTTCCATTCACACTTGATTGGTGGTTTGTCCCCCCCTTGCACTTGCGCAGTCCTCACAGTCGAGCATTTCTCCCGATAGTTTTTTTTTTAACTTAGTGATTAAAGAAGTATTTTTTTAATAATATTGTGATTTTTTTTCTTTTTTAAAAAATATTTAAGAATACCAAAAAATGAATGAAAAAAATTTAAAAAAAAATAGAAAAACGTTTTTGTTCTTCAAGGGTCCGGTCTGGTGCTAGCACTGCTCTTTCGGCAGTCCNTTTAAAAAAAAATAGAAAAACGTTTTTGTTCTTCAAGGGTCCGGTCTGGTGCTAGCACTGCTCTTTCGGCAGTCCACCTTTTTTGTTACTCTCTCTCTCTCTCTCCACGTGCTCCATGATTCTTATAATATACAGGGTCCTTCTACGTCTACAAAAAGCAAATTACGTGTCACTAATTATATATATTATATAAATAATGAGATATATAAGGAAAAATGAATAAAAAAGACACTAAATCCCAATAATTAAAAATTATAAAGTAAACTGAATATTATTATTATATATCTATTTATGTTATTAGCTTCTAAATGATATATAAGATGTAGATCTAGATTCTAATCCAGTGAGTCAACTGGCACCCATTTTGTAAATTGTATTTATTAAATTAGTGATTAATCAACTGGATATTACACGCAATCCACCTACACAGTATGTAAACAAAAGATTCACCGACGAAGAAGGGGGATATATACATGAAAGTCTGTAAATTAATCCCATGTAAGTCTTTAGAAGCTGTTCGAAGGAGGAGATCTGTATTGAGAAAAAAGGTCTTGACCTCCCCCATCCTCCATGCACGATCCTCAAATGAAATAACAGGTAACCTTTGTGTTTCTTTGACAAACATTTTAGAGTTACAAGCTGTATAGAAGGGAATGCAAATCTAATCACGTGCTGGAATGCTCATCCTAATTGGCAATAGCAGTTTCATTAGATGAAGTTAAATAAGTTTTGAACTTTGATATTTTTAAAGAATGATATAAGTTCATCATACGATTATGGTCATTCTTGTGGAGTATTCACAGAGGATATCTCAAGAACATAGAAATTTACTATTGCGAATTATAGGGTACTACATTATAATTAATCGTTCTATTTGAAACAATCGATAATCGAAGTC
>QEOT01009522.1:594178-635122 GCA_003123785.1 Pterocarya stenoptera
TCTGCAGACTCACCATTCTTCAACAACACCAGTGATCTCCTAACAGCTTCCCTAGCCAATTCTCTATGCTCCTTTAAAGTGCAGTGGCATAAATGGTGTAAGGATCTTTCTGTTGTTTGTGAGGGGTCAAATTAAACATAATGAGCTACCAACCTGACTTCCAAGCTGGTGGACAAGGCTGAAATCCGCCAATGGGTTCTCAAATAGGCCCATCACAAACTTGACACGCAAAATTCTCTTTACTGCGTCATCAATTCTGCTCATAGGGATTATTTTATTCTTAACCTGGTAGGTTAGACCGTCAATGAATTCTGTATAGTTGTAGGGAATCATGAACTGCAATATGTCCATAGCAAACATAAGAATACTAAACTGCTAACATAATAGGTCACATTAACGTGAGTTTGACTAAGCAGTGACATAACAGGTCACTGACTAACCATGTCAATGCCAGCATGAATTCCTGTTTGGATAGAATATGAGTAGTTAGCATGAGGGGGAGAGGTGATTCTGTCAATACCCTGCCAATCTGAGATGACAAAACCCTGAAACAAGTCACAAGATTCAGATGTTGCTCCCAGATGCTCTTTTCAATCTGACAAATGACATGTAAATTCATGAATTTATTTTTTACCCGAAAACGGAGAGTGTTCTTCAAGAAGCCAGTGACAAGATCATAGTTAGCATGCATCTTAATCCCATTCCAGCTGGAGTATGAGACCATAATGGTCGCAACACCCTTGATGATGGAATTGTAATAGCCCGGCATGTGTATGCTGAGCAATCCATGTCTGTCTATCACCGTGTTGTTTTCATTTATGCCATTTGTTGTTCCACCATCACCCACATAGTGCTTAGCACAAGCTGCAACCTTGTATCTGTGCAAAAGAAAGCAAGAACAAGTGGAAGTAACCTTAATAAGGTAAAGTTGTTTAGAGACTTTCTGGTGAGATGGTCTTGTAAGTAAATCTAATTGGTAGTTTGGGGGTACACAATGGTAAAATGCATGATAGTTGGAGGGGACAAAGTGTGTTTTTCCTAACAAAATTGAGAGGAAGATTAATATGGATTAACATTTATGAAATTATCATCATTTATCATCATGGACCATGGTGAAGCCATTGGCAGACTGACGCACCAATTGCCTAAAGGTAAACCATATTTTGCAAAACACATAATACTCAGATTACCCTCTTCATGTATTCCCCCTCCCCCACCATCTATATTATGATTATGAAAGACCAAACGAACTATATTAAATAATTGGGTCAGATCTCAAACTACAGAAACAGTAGTGGTCCTATTTTATACTTTTCTTGTAAATATTGCTCTTTTTTATTCTAGTTTCTTTGTAAACATGATAGAGGATCCATGGTCCAGACTCCATAACACTTGGTCCTCAACCAAATATATAGGTCCAAAGCTGTTACTTTCAAGTGACCATTATAAATCCACCATCGCCAAGAAAGACAGATATTAAAATCCCATCGATTCCCCTTATAAATCCACCATCGCCAACAAAGACAGATATTAAAATCCCATCGATTCCCCCCCCCCCCCCCCAAAAAAAAAAATAAATAAANTTCCTAATTGACTATAGGTGTACCAGCACTGAGAGAGACAAGGGTGGATTTTACTATAGACAAAAAATGACAAGGATTTGGTATAGTTATATGATGCAACATAGACTAAAGAATGATTATGGACCAGCCTAAACTTCGGAGCTGACCATAGAAAATGCATACCGTTCTCTAGACAAATAACATATTTTCTTATAACGCAAGAGTCCTACTTGCCAGTTTAGGCTTTACCAAAAGCAATTGAATTCTACTTATGTAACTTTGTGAATTAAGATCCAATGATCATCATTATTAACTTCTGCATTAAATTACCTAAACAAGTTGATCATTAGTTGATGTTCTGAACTATAAAAAAAGTAATAATAAAAGGAAAGAAACATCTGAGTGAAAAGGTTCTTGCCAAGATTCTTACTTTCCAGCAACAAATGGAACACCCTTGTGAGAGTTAGTGGGTATGTCCCCTTGTAACCCTGGTACAATCTCCGTCATTGCCTGAACAATCTTGGGATCTTCGCTGTAGCTTTCGTAGCACCGACCCCATCTAGGATCTCTACAAACCTGCACAGGCAGAAGTATTTAGGACTCACAACTTCGGTTGAAGAGTCTGTCATCCCGATAGCAAGCAGTAGAATGGATTCAACTTAGTTACCGCTATACAAGGTGCAAAAACATATGGGATGCCTGTAGCTCTAACTTCAAGTGCAGTTGCAGCCCCAATCCTCTTAACAAGTTCAGGGTCTCTGGTCAATCAGAAGGAAGCTTGATCACAGGTGATACATTTTAATGATAAGATTGATTAAATAGACATCAATAGATTCTTATTGTTCATGGATTTCTGATATTGTAGTTTTTAGACAGACTAAAAGCCAGCAGTTAAGAAGACGAGAAACAAAAACAAATCAAATGTCATGTTGTTCTTTACCTAGGTTCTTCAGTAGTTAAGCAACTATAAAGACTAAAGGCCAGCATTGAAACACAATGGGAAAAAAACTACCGTTGGCATACATGCAATCATCCATCATAGGATTCGACAGTACATGCCAATGCATTTCCCTGTTCTTTCCTATGTTTGTGCTTTTAAGACTATAATCAACACTTTTTTATAAATTCAATGGAATCAAATTATTGATCAATCATGCCTTTTGCTTTGAGCATTTTTCTTCATCTTCAAAAATGGATTTTGCATTTCAGCCTCTAGTGAAAGCTACTAGCTCTTGATGTTGTCAAACTTCATACATCCAGNAATAAATTAAATGGAATCAAATTATTGATCAATCGTGCCTTTTGCTTTGAGCATTTTTCTTCATCTTCAAAAATGGATTTTGCATTTCAGCCTCTAGTGAAAGCTACTAGCTCTTGATGTTGTCAAACTTCATACATCCAGCTTTACTTTAATTTTATTTAATTGCTGTTAGGTATACGTTATAACAATTTGTTTCGTCTACAAAGCATTAAAATGAACAACTTCGACCAATATCAGCATCCGACAATTTCTGAATGAAAATTACTGTCTAGGAGCTATTTGAACATATGGACAATAAAATGATTATAAGTAGCAATTTTATAGCAATGAAATTAATTCACAATTTATACAAAACTAGCCATTTACCAGTTATAGTTGAACAAAGAAGTTTTCCTCAATACTCAGACTAAGACCAGGCCGAACAAACAAAGATGGAAATATTAATATTGGGAAACTCCTTGCTAAGGGCCTGTGCACCCCCGGGATTTGTTGGGACGCTGTTCTTGGACACCCGGTACCAATAAAAAAAAAAGATGGAAATATTAATATCAGTTTGTTTTTCTTGCCTGGTAGCGCCAAGTCCAACATTGTGGGGAAAAATTGTTGCCTTGTAGACATTGTTGTGGCCATGAACAGCATCAATACCATAAATCATTGGAATTCCAAGGCGAGTCGATAAAGAACCCTTTTGGTATTCATTCACCATGTTAATCCAAGTCTCTGCAGAAGCCTCCTTAGCTGGAACACTCCCTCCTCCACTTAAGATACTCCCTGCCAAACGAAGTATTTTTCTTTTAAATGCTCATTACCTACAAATGCGACACTTTTAACTTTGTTTTTCTTCCCTTGAAGTCGCATACAGAAAATAAATATGATAGGCGATTATTACCAATGAAGTACTTCTTCATCACCTCAGCTGATGCAACACTGCGGTCAATCTGCACCATTTGGCCAATCTTTTCCTCCAAAGTCATTCTGCGCACTAAATCCTTGATTCGAACATTCACTGGCTGTTTTGGGTCTTTATATTTCATGAATTCTGCTTCTATGAAGGCTGCCCAAAAACATAAGAGCAGAAGCCCCATCAAGGAAATGGGAGATATCGCCATTTCCTGTTTGCAAAATGCCTTCATATTGTAACGAAGAAAAAATAATGAGGATCATAGCCAATAAGTTCCTCGAGTATACCACATGGTCAATGTATGAAAGGATTAAAGATAAGTGCGTAGCATCAGACACTAGAAAAAAAGGATACATTTCAAGGTAGAAACAAATCACAAATTATGTCAGATAATTGGCAATTTAGCAGGGTACTAAAGCAATGCTTCTGAACTAAAAACTCTGACAACAAATTGTATCTCCTTCCAATTAAGTACTTCGTAGCTGGGTCCAGTCATTAGGCAGAAGTTTAATCCACACATGAGGGGGAAAGTGTTAGTAGATTAATTATATGATCATACGCATCACTTCCAATTATTCTAAGCTTTTGGGATACTCAGAAACTTAACAAACTAAGCTATGAAAAGTAACCACAAAAAAGAAATGAAAATGAAATAAAGAAAGGGAGGCAAATATAGACAAGGGAACATTTCAATAAATGCTCCAAAGACAGAAGGCAGAAGCGATGAAGTTAAAGGATGTCATTAGAAAAAAGAAAACTAATTTCGAAATACAAACCAAATTTTGATACTAACGCAAAAAGCACGCGTATACGGTGCATCTGAAACATAAAGAAGGTACATGGTGGATAGTGAAAAGAAAGCAGGAAAACCATGTAAACACGAATACCAAGAATATGTTTCTCATATACTGTATTGGGTGTTATATCGGGTCAACAAATGATATGAGTACCCCCATTCCCATTTTCCGCTTTCATAGTCCATAAAAGAGTTGTTAATACATTAGTCTTCTAAACATTGGCTAGCCTCTTCAACATTTTAACTAATGAATCTGATTTTTCTTTGATCCCATATAAGAGCGATTCCAAAATCTAAATATTTGACCCAAAGTTATTTTGAAAGGTATAGAGTCGTTAGCTGGTTTTTTTTTTTTTAAAGGCTATGTTGCTTAGATAAATTTGAAAAAAAACGTTTTTCCTTTTTTTTAATTGAGGGACCATTTACGACAGTCCATAGTTCCGCCCTTTTGGAAAAAAATAAATTAGTACTTCAGCACTGAATTTCAGAAGATACCGCAATACGGTGTAAAGTTTCAACTCCAATGAGAGAGTACTCGCAATTGTAACGATAACAAATTAAAAAATAATTTGGAAATTGAACTGGATGCATCCTCGTTTTGCGAATTATCAATTCATCTTTCAGTCCATCTATTATCTGGAAGAAAATTTTTTGGGAGAAATCATTATTGGCAGCAGACACTTTGTATACAATATGTAATTTTATTCAGACCATCCATCTCTTAAAATTAAAATTATGAGAAGAAAAATAAGAAGAGAAGAAGAAACCATATAATAAATATAAAATATACAATCACTATAATGACTTCTCTATAGCATTATCCTATCCGGAAAATAACTGAGACTGCTACATGGCCCACGGGTAAATTACTCCATGTGCATTATGCTCTCTGCACGTGTTCTTGCCAGGTTAGCATCATCACGTCTAATAATTAAGGAAAAAAACTATTTTCCAGGTTAGCATCATCACGTCTAATAATTAAGGAAAAAAACTATTTTCAACGTGATCGCCAAATTTATCGATTGCAATTTTTTATTTAATAATTAAGCAAATATTTTTTTAATAAATTTATATATTTTTTAAAATCTTAAGAGTTTAAAAAAATATTTTAAAAAAAATTTACAGAACTTTCCTATGTGCGTGCAGTATACCCAAAAATTAAAATCTAAATGATTATAGTAAAATGTTTAATTTTTTTCTATTAAATTTAAAAGACAACAAATAGAAATTTTACAACACAACTTTCACCACACTTTATATATTTTTAAATTTTTAAATTTTTTAATATTTTTTAAAACTTTTTTTTGAGTTTATTGTTTTAAAATTATTTCAAATTTTTTATTTATTATTTATATAGTAAATATTTGACAAAAGAAAAAAAGTAAAAAAATTAAAAAAAAAATGATATGTGGAAATTATGTGAATAGTAAAAAGTTGAGGAGATGTTTTGAAATTATACACCAGAAAAGAAAAATATGACATCTAAAAAGCTACCAACAAATTTCAAATTAAACGTTGAGCAACAAAAACTCCAAAAACAGAGTTGAAGGAATATACATCGGTAATATGATAATGAATCGCATGAATCCAATCGGAAATGAAACGGTGGAGAGTGGCTTCAAAGAAAGGAATCAAAGTATACTTTCGTCCAATAGAAAACTACATGATACGCACATCACATAGCAGTAGCAGTTTCCCCTTTTTTGTTCTCTTGCATTTGCCATTTCATTGTCCAACAAAATAAATTGAAAAAAAAAAAGGGAAATACAAACGAAATGAAAATCAATTTAGGGGAAGGTGTAAAAAAACAACACTAAAGTTTGAAATGCGATCAACATCATGCTCAAATTATAAGAATGGGTGCGGTTCCTGCGAAAATTTGACGGGAAGTAAAAGAAATTGAACTCCGAATCACATTGGTTTTACGGCTCTTTTGATTTCTATATACGATACAAACTCATCAAAACTCAAATGAATGTTTTCCACTCTCCAGGGCACCAAAGAATTCAAGATAAGTACTATAAATCTTTACAGAGATTTATCTCGGCAAACAAACAGAGCATCAAATATTTTGCACACAGAAGAAGAACTAGAATCGTAGGTGTGAGAGAGATGGAGAAGGAAGAGAGAGAAGAGTTTCAACTTACAGAAGTGTAAGAGAAAACTCAAATGGGATAGCCACTGCGCGTCTGCTACTTCAGAGAGAGAGAGAGAGAGAGAGAGAGAGGTTAATAGATGGGAGCTGTAGTTTGGAGAAGAAAGCTTGATTGAGCTGGTATTTATACAAATAAAAATAGAAAATGTCTTCTTTTTGTCTTCTTTTTGTCCGGTGGAGAAGAGGTAGGCTATTTTATAATTCCACGATGCCTCAACCTCTTAATAATATATTACTACTTATATATTAAAGAAATATATTTAACTTTCAACATTTTATATTCTTCTACTTTGCAACATGAAAGCATTACTTTTGGTGATTAAGGTTAGGCATTATACCTCATTTCATTTAATTATTATAATTTTTTTAAACTTTTATATAAAATATAATAAATAATTTAATTTTTTCAAATCTTAAAATAATAATGATATTATAAAATAATATTCTAATAATATTTTATTTAATTTTTAACTTTCATCTTATCTCAATTCACTATTTAAAAATAATATTCTAAATTTAAGACTTCTATCTTATAAAAGAAGATATATTGGTGAGGTTAGAACCCGTTGAACTACGAGTCAACCAATAAGATTGTAATTTATTTAACAAATAAATCGATATTGAAAAAATGAATACAAATATAAGTAATTAAGAAAAGAGATAATTATGATCTAATAGCTGGTATTTGGTTCCCATTAATACTATAAAATATTAAGGTTGATTTGGTTTCTTGGCTGTATGCAGCTCTGTTGAGTTTGATTCAGATTTAACTACTTCTAATATTTAAATACTCAATTTTTAAATTATTAAATTTATCTCAATTCACAATATTTTTCAACTCAACATTTCTTTATACGTGAGACTCATAATCTTTTTTAATTTCTCATAAATACATAAAAACTCATCTTAACATCCAAACACAATTAAACTAATCTTACATAAATCTCACATAATTTACTCTACTATTTCAACTCAACATTAAAATGCAGCCTAAAATTGTCGACTATAAGATATTCTTTCCGTCCTCCACAACCATATTGTTTATTCCACCAAATGGTCTTTTCCCAGAAGATTGGTACTAGAAATGACTTCCATATTGTATTCCAAATTAGAATTCAGTAAAGGGCAAAAGAAAATTCTTCGTGCAATGGTCCAAGGGAATCCACACAACTATTGACTCCACGTATTTTTGTTACATAATTTAATCACTCACAATAATAGAAGAGTTTTTATCTTCGTTTTCAAGCATAATCTGAATATATAGATTCTATAATATTGTATTTTTTGACCACAAGGAAAGACATTTAATAAATTAGGGAGTAGTCCTATTCTCTAAAAAAAATCAGATAATAATACTTGTATTCTCATCTTCAAAATATTAGGAAGAGAAAAGAAGATCATTTGATTTATTTTATAATATAAAAAACTATTAGTGCTCGATACAATTATAAATTTTACTAGTCAAGCCCACTCTATTTAAAAAAAAAAGTAAAATCCATTATTATAAAGTGAATTCTAGACTAGTCTAATTTTTTTAAAATAGAATATACGATATTTATACACTCTATAATTATACAAATATTTATAATTTTATATACTACACATAAAGTTATAATTTTTTATAACAATAAAAGGAAGTTTGGTAGAGAGATAATGACAAAACCGATGGCGCACAAGCGTTCTATTTTCCTTTTTTTATTGGTAGTTTTTATTTTTTTCAGCAAATTGTTGTGAGAGAGGGAGAGAGAGGGAGGCGGCTCGACTCCAATTTCGGATCTAGCGGTTTGATTTGCTCTCGCCACCTCTCGGCATCGTGTGGATTATTCCTTTTTTTCTTTTCTTCTTTTTTTGTTGGGAGGATTATTCCTCTTTTAAGTTTTGAGAGTGACATCCCTTCTATATATTAAACAAAGATAAACCTTGTTTTAAAAAACAAAGATAAAACCTTCGCATCACTCCTACGTATTTTTCGTCTCATAATGAAGGGCCGTTCGCATATTAGAAATATCTCAACTTATTTTATTTAATTAGAATATTTTTAAATTTGTATATAAAATATAATAAATTTTTTAATTTTCTTAATTTTTTTAAAAAATAATATTTTAAAAATATTTTATTGAAATTTTAACTTTTATCTTATCTCATCTAAATTAATTAATTCATTTTAAAAAAAAACCTAATTTTAACAAAAAAAGCCTAGCTTTAACCAAAAAAAAAAAAAAAAAAAACCTAGCGTGCACGTGGCAGGACTGGTACGTCGGCGAAACAGCCATTTGTTTAAGTTCCAACCACGTTTGGATTAAGTGGGCCCCACCTCTTGAGGTTGATGAAACATTCCTTTTGATGTCGATTTTGCATTGGATTTTTCAAGTTAATAGAAGTAATTGAAGAGAGGAATGTTGCTTAACACATTCTTATTTTATTATATAAAATGTGGCATGTTTATTATCCTCATATCATATTTTTATTTTTAATGAAAAATTCAATTGTTATTGAAGAATCCCATCTCGTCACAGTAAAATCAAAGTTAAATGAGAGTGTGAAATGTAGTATTTTTCCACCAATAAAATTACAATGATCATCTGTATTTATAAATATAAAAATAATAGGAAAAAACGTAATTTATGGATGAGGCATGATAAAATATTAAGCTCCACTTGCTATCTAAATAGCCACGTAATTGCTTTAAAAAAAAAATTAGCCACGTAATTTATTGATCGATAGCTAATCTAAAGAGGGATGCAACATGTTCTTCAAATGCTAATAATCATTATGCTAATTGGCTTACCAAATAGATAGTTGATATTGATCATTTTCCAAATTAACAGTCGTGAACTCATGAAGAACGTATTTGAAAAGAAAATTTTGGTGATACATGTTTCTTCTTTTATTTTAGTTTGTACTTAAATAGAAAATTAATTATAATGTGTCGCACTAATTAAAATGATCACCATAGATGATAAATATAGAATAAAACAAATGTTTATCTTTTCTAGAAGTAGAAAGAATGGTTTGAACTTAGGTGTTTAAATGATTTTAAGAAATATTCATTCTTTTAATCATTCGCTTTTGTTATTAAATAATTAAAAAAATTATTTATACATCATTAAATATTATATAAAAACTCGATACAGTTAAGTTATACAAATCTCGCACATTTATTTTAGAAAAATATAAGATCTATTACTACAATTTTCTTTTTTAACGTCAGTCTTATATTTATTTATTTTTTAAAAAAAAGTGTGCGAAATTTACTTCACTACAAATATCATTTTTTTAATAAAAAAAGGATAACAATTGGAATGAAACGGCATTAAGGCAGAAAACCAGAAGGGAAAAAAAAAAAGAAAAAGAAGATTAGAGTCTGACAGGATAAGTTATAAAAACGTCTTTAAAGAGTGGTTGAAATCAAACGTGACCGTGACACGGATAGAAGGACAACGTCTATGATGCCAGCTATTTACTTCAAAGTCTTCATATACAAATGTATAGAAAATACACACCACCGGGTCCACCGCAACCCTTTCGTCCCCACACGCTTTCCAGTTTTCACGCTAACATACAATGCACCATCTAATGCCAAAGCTTCTGACACGATGAGTTTCCTGAAATGCAAGACAAACACAAAAAGTCTAACCATCTCAATATCGGAAAATTCTTATTGCAGTCCCCATTCGGGGGACTGCATTGCAAACTTAATGAAACGTTTCATTAGGGGGAAAGTGAAATCTACAAGAAACAGCCCTCTTCCTAGCTGGCTCATATATATTCACACTGAATCTCCCCTTGATAGTTGCTGCCTTCTCTTCCCATCAAGCGAAACCCATGCATTGCTTCTAGCATCCTCTGGTATCTGCCAAATACGAAAATAAAGTAGCAGGAACCATGATCAATAAACAAACTTTACCAGTGACATAAAAGATAGAACAATAGTTCTTGTATCAATATACTTGAAGCAACTTCATGTGATGATAGAATGGTTTTAGACTCAAAATAAAGTAGAAAGAGAAAAAATTTAGCTTGAAACTATTCCTTTCCTAGATACTTCTTTGAAGAACTAAAAGGCATTCAAAAGATGACATCCAACTACTTCACTGATAGGAATACGAGTATAACGGAACTTTTTTTTACAAGTATGACAGAAGTCAATGTGAATACAAGTAGCAGAACTGATCGTAATGCTTTGGAGAGTGGGACTCCAAGATGAAATCCCTAGATCCAACACCCCAACATTTGTCATTGCTTTGTCGGTTAAAGATGATATTGGACAAGTTTAACACATGTTGGGCCACTTCACTAACAGAATCTCTTGCGAAAATATTCACCTTCGACCTTGTGAAAATTTCAGACTCTCCCACTCTTAATTTCTTCTCCATGGGTATGCGTGGCTTCGTCGATGGTGGAGGTATTGGTTGTTCCGTCGATAGTGGAGGAGATTCGGTTATGATGGCCAACGATGGTGAAGGAGATTGGGTTGTGGGGCGCGCGGCAGAGAAAACAAAAATCTACAATTTGTTTTAACTTTAGGTTGGATAAGAAAGAGGGGGTAATATAGTCAATTCAAGTCTAAAAATAGGGATAATTTGATTATTTCATACTGGGACTGCAATACAATCCTCTGAGGAGGACTGCATATAGCACTGCTCGACAAGACATTATCGATATGTAAACACTCAAATCAAATCAATTAACATAAAAATATATTTAAATTTTTTTTTGGAAATTTCCCTATGTAATAGTAATATTCCAATATCCCACTACGTTGAAATGCCATAGCCTGTCAGTTTAGAGTTTTGTTTTAAAAACTACACATTCATCTTGCTCTTATTATATCACAATGAGGTGATATTGTTTATCAACTATTAAATTTTTCTTACAAAAGAACATAGAATGATCCAAGGATAATGGAAAATACTATATTTTACATACTTGGATAAAGGTCGAATAAGATTGTTATTTGTGACATTACTCAAATTTTTATGACGTGTCACTATAGCCCAATACATGAATTACTATAGAAAATATTTGTGTGTTTCAATTCTTTGTATGATCAAAATCATCCTACAATAAATTGTGTTTTATGTTGAGAATATTTGGTTTACAAAAAATACCTTAAACGATAAAGTTTGCACATTGATGTGGCTTATTGTGTATACATAAGATTGTAAAATTTTATTTTTACTATATAAAGTAAATCTACTGTATCACATTTAGCCACATTATTGTATAAACTTTATTTTTATTTCCTTTTGTGAACTTTGATATTTCTCTTTATATAGAAAATGGAATAAATAATCAAAATTATTTTATTAACAAGTTGGTGTGAAAAATATATCATCTATATTATTAATGTGACATTAAATTTATAATATTAAAATCTGTAAATTTTTTTTACAAGTTAAATCTTGTTAGTCTGGATTGGAAATAAATAATTTAACTTTATTTATTGAATACTCTTTATTTATTTATTTATTTTTTATGCTATTTATTGAATACTCTTGACTGGCCGCTGGCCATATGGTCATGGATCCCAACATCAACAGTAACAGTTGTCAAAAGAGGCAAGTAGGAAGCTGGCTGCCGGTTCTGTTTGTTTGGTTCCTTTTGTATTGCGATCCTGCGAATGAGGCTGGTTTCATCCAATCAAATGGATTCAATATTTCAAAAAGTCCACTCTTCTGGAAGTTAATAAAGGATTAGAGAAATGATATTTATAATCAGTACGTAATTATTGTGTAATGTTTTTTGAAAAAATAATTAAATATAAGATTTAGATAAAAAAAATTAATTTTTTAATAATAAATCCTTATCTTTTTTAAAATAATTGTATGACATTTACGCACTTCACAACTATACAACATTTACGAAAAATGCTCAAGTTACTGAGGATTTATATCGAGAGTTTCTATCCATTTGTTTTTTTTTAATTAATAGTTAAGAAATTTTTTTTAATGAATTTATGAATTTTTTTTAAATGTTTAATGTGATTTAAAAATGATTGAAAAAAATACACAAAATAGAAAATGCGCATTTTGTACTTATCGGTGGGAACTCTCAAGACCACTGGTGGCTAGGAGTGTAATTGGTTCTGTTCGGAGAGGTCACGAATTGAAAATTTTGGGCTATCGATTTTGCCGGACCAAATCGTTAACTATCAGCTTGGTCGGTCTATTCAGTACGATTCCATTCATGAAGATCTTCTTCCTTCTTTATTTTTTTGACAAAAAATTAATACAAAAATTAATTAAATTAGTAAAATTAAAATTAAGTGATATCTTTAATATATTATATATGGTTAATTGTGATCCATTGAATGAAATTTACATCATTAAATTATACAACTATTATATAAAATAATATATATTATATATATATAAAAAATTAAAAATATATATATACATAGTCGGTCTTGATTATGTTCGGTCCAAAAAAACCAGACTTTGAGATCGATCAATAAAATTATCGGTTTGGTCTTGTCTGAAGACTCCGAACCGGTGGCCCTTAAAAAAAAAAAACTCTCCAAAAACTATTTTTTTACATTTTTTCGGTGTCCATCTTGTATAAGAAATTTGCGCGCATCGTATACGTTATTCTTTGTAGCCAAGCTATTGTGTTAAAAGTTTTTGGAGTCAAATCAAACTTTCTTTTCATCATGAGAAATGGAATAAAGGATAAGATTGTTACTGATTGCTAAGGATAATGAACTCTTTAGTCAAACGAGACTTTCATTCATCATGTGAATGGGATAAAAGGATAAGACCGACGATTGTGGATTTAAAAAATACACTTACTCGTAAATGAAAAAATAAAAGCTTTGTAGTCTTCCTCGAACATGTTCTCGAAACATTGTTTTTGTATTCAAATTATGCATCTAGTTGTCAGGTTTTATACCTCATCCTTGTAGTCACACAATATTTAGAACAAAGAAAACCTGCAGATTTGCTCAAGTGAACAAGTTAGCAATCTTATAAAAAAGAGAACTAAAAATCTAAAAAAAAAAAAAAAAAAGCTCTAAAATTTATTACAAATATATTAAAACATTTAGAAATGTTTATGAAATTATTTGAAAATAAAATCTAAATATTATCCATTAAAAAACTCAGTGTGGAATCCGAATCCCTCCTTCCTCATGGGTGCTGGTTTCCCCACCACCAGGGTGGTTGCAGCCACCTTGCATTGGATCAGGGGGTGGACAGCAAGCCATCTAGGACTTGGTAGCGCATCTGGCCACCTACAACTAGATCGGTCACCACGGGGTGGTAGCTGCCCATCCTGCGAAGGAGAAACTCTCTACCTTTCCTTTTTTGTTTTTGTTTTTTTTAATTACTTCCTTTTGTTTTAAGCTTCACTTTTACGAATAAAAAAAAAAAAAAAAACTTCCGTTTTTATATTTGTAACTTTTGTGTTTTTTAATTTCTTTCATTTTCTACGAAATTAATTAATAAACTTCTGTCCTTTTTAATTTTTTGTTTTTCATAATTTTGTATTAATATAATTGTTTTTATGTTTTTTCTCTTTTGAGTTTTTTATTAGTTATTTGGAGTTTTTTTTTTTCTCTTAACTTTTTGTAAATTTATAACTAATATTTATACATTTTCAAATAATTTCCTTATGTTTTAAATCTTTTATCTGGTTTTAAATAATTTTCGGATTGTTATTTTATTTTATAGATTTATAATTTTATTCTTTTTTAATAAAATTGTTGACGTGGCATTTGAAAGCCACATAATCGACTATCGAGTGGTTGCCAGATAACAATAATGTTGCGTGACAACCTCGGCGTTAGTCTATTGGACGAAAGTTGGTCATAAGGGATTTAGCAATCGAGGGAGTGATTTGCAAATGTGCTAAAATTCTGGGTTGATTTTTCGTTTCAGCCTTAAGTTAAGCCTCTTTTGGTTATACAATACAAATTATACCATCTTATTTTATCATTATAATTTTTTCGTTTAGTAATTTTACATACAATCGTAAAGTGCGTAAATACCGTGTAAGCGTTTTGAAAAAGAGTTAGTTCCGCTATAAAAACATTAATTTTTTCATATAGATCTATATTTTATTAATTTTTTTTAAAGCGATTACTTGACAGTTGTATAATTCACAATTGTAAATATATTTTCTCTTTTCAAATTCTCAAACAAAATATAATAAACAATTCAACTTTTTCAAATTTTAAAATAAAAATTATATTCTAATTGTTGACCGTTTCTCACGGAGGCCGTTCATAGGAATGAGTTTCCAGCTTCCCTTCATTTTAAGAGTCCTTGAAGTGGTCCATTCTGGATGTTCATCACGTTCGTAGAACGTTGGAACTGCTCCATGATAAACTAAACATGTGGGACACGTAGTCACTGAAGCTTGATGGAAGCTTTGCCTATAAATACTATGGTTTGGTCTCCAAATTCAATCACTCAATCCCCTTCAGTCTTATACCATCTAAATAGAATGAGTAGAGTTTGGAAGTGCCAAACACAGAGAGAGAGCAGTGTCTTAGCATGAGCAACACCAATGGCTGAAGGTATCGTTCCTTAGCATTAAGTTTTTCGATTATGTTTTTCAGTGTTTATTCCGCATTATAGAATCATTATTATGCCTACACTAATAATATTTTATTTAATTTTTAACTTTTATCTTATTTCATATAATCTCATCTATGTAACCAAATGAGACAATTTATTTTCTTTTGAACAAATAGTTTGATCAAATTAATTTTGCATCGCATCTCGTCAATTTTATTAGTTTTTCCTAAAGGGGTTATTTACATTTATAATTTTAAATTAATGTTCCTACAATAGTTTTGTATGGTTACCTAAGATACAAAGTTGATGATCATACAAGATCACACTCCTTAATATATCAAAGTGACCTGCACTTTATGTTTGGGTTGCCCCGCAGAAAGCGAAGATCTTAGATCCGCAGGAGGAGAAGGCACATTCAATTTAATTACATTAAAAGCCATTGCCATTGTTTTTTTTTTTTTTTTTTTGTTCTTTTATGGATAAAGCCATTGCCATTGTTGAACGTGATAACAAGTGGTATTGATAATAAAACTTTTAGAACATGTGTTAGATGGGAACGATTCAGGACACCCACATGTATGAATATATTAACTAGAAGTCTACGCTTCCATGATCAAGTTAAATATGTTATTAAATTAACTAGAAGACATCATAGTTAAATATGTTATTAAATTCCCAATCCCAATACTATATGTTAATGTTATGTTTCGTATGCTTTTGAATCAGCTTCCAGCAACTCGGATTTTTAAAGTTGGATCTGCGAAAATGAAGAAAAAAGAAGTTGGGAGAGGACGGCTTTGGAGCTGAGGAATCTTCAATGTTAAATTAAATAGAATATTTTAGAAGTTTGTAAATAATGAGAGAGTCTAGTGTAACACCCCGTATTTTAGTGTATTTTAATGAAGGATTATTTTAATTAATTTAATGATCGATCCTCTAGTTTTAGTATTTTGGGAGTTTTAAAATTATTATTTTATAATATTTTATTGGGCTTTCTTCTTATTAATTATTATTTCAGATTTAAATTGATCTTTGATTTAAATTGGTTCGTTTATGGGTTTTAAAATTATTGTTGTTTTATTTAAAGCATTTCACTGCGTTTGATTTATTTTAATTAGTGTTATGCAATTTAATTGCCTTTTATTTTAAAGTATGTTATTGTTGGAGTTTAATATTTTATTTTAATTAGTTTTGAGTTTATTTTGTTTTATTTACTTTACTGGTTTAAAAATAATGTTTTTGAGGATCAGTTGTGACTCGAAAGTGGTGAGGATTAGACCTCATTTCTTTTCCCCTATCTTTTCTTTTTCCTCTTTCCTTTTTCTCTTCCTTTTCTTTTCTTTTCTTTCTTTTTTTCTTCTTCCCCGTCGGACCACCCAGCCCCCGCGTCACTCTCTCTCTCCTCTCTCTCACGTCCGATCGAGTTTAAGCCACCTGCGCCGCCTCCGGCCGGCCGTGGCCCTCACCGCCGGCACCACCGGCTTCCCCACCTGCCGGCGACCTACCCCTCCAAATCTCAGCCCACGCCGCGCCGCCGTTAGCCTCCGAGAGCCGTGCGAAGCCGTAGGCTTCTCCTCGCCGTTCCGCCGCCGTCCGGCCACCATTGGCCACCATTTCTTCACCACTTCTTCACCGGCCCAATACCAAGCTTTTCCACCCAAACCCAGCCCCGATCCGTCGCCGGAGCCGCCCGTGCGAGCTCCATTTCCGATTTGCTATTCTCGGCCTTAAACCACCATTTCGGCCGCCACCCACGGCCAACTTTCACTACCATTAGCTTCACCGACCTCAATAGGCCCTACCCTATCAATTTCAAGTCTTCGTTTGACTCCGTGCAAATTTGGGTTTACAGTGTATTCGGCCACAGTGTTTTTACACTGTGGAGTTGCTGATTTGGTGCTTCCAGTTCCTCCGTGATCCTCCGTAAATTATTTTAAAGCACTGTAAGTATTTCTCCAAAAGACTTTTAAGACTTTAATATATTTTTGCACTAACTTGTTTTATAAACTGTGAATTGGTTATCTGATTGAGCTGATAACTGTTGGTTGTTGATTTCATGGCATTGTGCACGCATGCGTGGGTGCGTGTGTGTTTTATAAAATTATATTTAAGGCTTTTTGGGTGCGTGTGTATCACCCCCAAGCCGAGATGGGATATTATCTCGGTGGAGCTCCTCTGGACACTCGGGAGCGGAATATACTGAGTGTCGTCCCCTGGGGCTTTTGCCCGGGACTTGGACGAGATGGTAGCGCTCTCGATCCGACTCCGTGACTCCTCGGGCTGGCGGGGGTCAGAGGATGCCTGGCTATGTACGCGGTGGGCGCGGAACTGGGCATCACTCATGTATCACTTGCACGGTCGTTACCCGTGGGGTGAAGATGGGAAGCCAGAGTATGTGGATGGTCCCTAGGGGAGGCCATGGTGCATACGGTTAAAATTGGAATTAAAGGAATTATTCCTGGATTTGTTAATCAATGCCAAATGGTGTTTTTGGCGTGAGTGAGAAAATTGTGTTTTTGAGAAATGTGTTTTTCTCGGGTTTTTACGCTTGGGTCATCATGAGCATGCATAGAGTTGGTTGTTTAAATATATTTATTGTCTTTGAGTTTTCTGGGTTTTACTTACCTGCGGTTCCATTTTTGTGGAACTGTAGATTTCGATGCAGGTTTTGATGAGGCAGAGCCCGAGGATGCGGCTCCGCCTGAGGAGTAGGGACATGGCTTATTTTTGTGTTGAAGATCATATTCTATGTTGTATTTGTATTTTTATTTGAGGTTGTTTTATGAACAAGAAAATTGTATTATGTTGACATGTGGATTTTCAGTACTCTGATATTGTATTAAACTCTGGTACTTAGTTATTTGACTTTACCGTTCCGCTGCGTATTTTATTGTACACGTGTTGCATTGCACACACTCAGCACATGTCGATGGGGTGCGTGACCGTGTTGTCATCATCCCGGGTGTCTCGATTTCCGTGTGTGTCCGTACATGGAAGTTGGGGGCGCCACATCTAGTGCTATTTTTTACTTGAAAATTATTATTTATATTAGGAGTCTAGAGGGACAGATTGTGTCTGCTCCCATGGAGCTTATGCCTTTTATATTGTTCATTTTATAAGAGTCATTTAATGCAGCATGCTTCTGTCACGACGTCATTAATGTGATATGTTACTTAGATAGTGGTACTATTAATACGGCATGATTTCTCAATTTGTCTTACTCTACTAATATCTTCGATGATCCGTCAATATCACCTTATCAGAGGACCAAGAGTACCCCCTCCACCAGGATGGTTGCAGCCACCTTGCGTTGGATCGGGGGTGGACAGCGAGCCATCTAGGACTTCGTAGCTCATCTGGCTACCTACAACTAGATTGGTCACCACAGGGTGGCAGCTGGCCATCCTGCGAAGGAGGAAATAAAAAAGCTTCCTTTTTTATATTTGTAACTTTTGCGTTTTTTTAATTTCTTTCATTTTCTACGAAATTAATTAATAAACTTCTGTCCTTTTTAATTTTTTGTTTTTCATAATTTTGTATTAATATAATTTTTTTAAGCTTCATTTTTTTTTCTCTTTTGAGTTTTTTATTAGTTATTTGAAGTTTTTTTTCTTAACTTTTTGTAAATTTATAAATAATATTTATACATTTTCAAATAATTTCCTTATGTTTTAAATCTTTTTATCTGGTTTTAAATAATTTTTAGATTGTTATTTTATTTTATAGATTTATTCTTTTTTAATAAATTTGTTGACGTGGCATTTGAAAGCCACATAAATCGACTATCGAGTGGTTGCCAATAACAGACAACCTCGGCGTTAGGTTGCATTTAGATGTTAAGCTGAGTTAAATTGAGATGATAAAATATTGTTAAAATATTATTATTATTTTGAGATTTGAAAAAGTTGAATTGTTTATTATATTTTGTGTTAAAATTTAAAAAAATTATAATGATGAGTTGAGTCATTTGCAAATGTGCCAAAATTCTTGGTTGATTTTACCTTTCAGCCATGACTTAAGCCTCATTTGGTCACACAATACAAATTATTTCATTTTATTTTCATCATTACAATTTTTTTAAACTCTCACATAAAATGTAATAAACAATTCAATTTTTTCAAATTTTAAAATAAAAATAATATTAAAAAATTATATTCTAACAATATTGTTGATGTCGTGTTTTGCGGGCCTGGGAAAATCCACGTAGGCAGTGCTGCGATGTGAAGAATTTGGAGCCCCCGGCGGTGTTCTGATGCTGCTGTACGGTGGCGGTTCGTACATCCGTGGCGATGAATGGAAAATAAGTGCAGGGAAAGTAAAAAGAGATGGATACCAAGATTTACGTTATTTGGCAATATGCCTACGTCCACAGGGGTTTGGGGAGGGAAGCCTCCAGTAGAATATATCTGTTTACAATCACTCATGGATCCTCATATCTCACTGTACAGAAAAGGTTGAAGCTCTTCCTCAATATATTTCCATTGATTCCCTATTGATCTAAGTTTATCCATCCGTCTTCAATCCTTCTATCCATCATCCTTTATGTTGTCTGGGGCTCTCATTTTATACGTTTGTCTGACCTTTATTGTATATGCCAGCTTGCCATGAGGTGGTAGATCTCTCTTGTGTGAGTTTTTTTGCATCTTTTTTTGACCCTCTGATATTTATAGCCTCCTATATCCCTTTTGTCTCCTTCTAACATTTACAGCCTTCTTATCCCTCTTGTCCCTTTCTTATATTTGCCTTGTCCCCCTTTTTTGTCCTTAGTGATAGTTTGGTGGGCTGGGCACACTTTATGGGCTATGGGCATTTTTCTCCCTCACAGAAGCCTGCTAATTTTTAGCACATTTGTGGGTTGGAAATTATAAAAGTTTTTCCTTATGAGAATTTCTGTCTTGGGTGGGCGCGTTGAAGGTGATCGGGTTTTCAAACTAATATCTAGCGTTAATGAGTACGCGTATGCTGCGAGCGGGAGATGGACTCGATCGCGTAAAGGGCGAGTACGGAGCTCGAATGGGGCGGGAGATGGACTTAACCGCATAAAGGGCAAGCGTGGAGCTCGAATGGGGAGAGAAATGGACTCGATCGCGTAAAGCACGAGCGCATAGCTCGAATGGGGTGGGAGATGGACTCGAACACGTAAAGCGTGAGCGCAGAGCTCTAATGGTGCAGGAGATGGACTCGACCACGTAAAGCGCGAGCACGGAGCTCGAATGGGACGGGAAGTAGACTCAACCGCATAATAAGGTGCGAGCGCGAAGCTCGAATGGTGTGAGAGATAGACTCGACCATGTAAAGCGCGACCGCGGAGCTCGAATGTGGTGGGAGATGGACTCAACCACGTAAAGCGCAAGCATGATACCCGCAAGAGTCTAGTGATTCGTGAGAGTCTAGTGACTCGATTTTATTGTGTTCCTATTTCCTCAACTGTTCCTATTTCCTCAGATTTTCTTTCTGCTCCTATTTCCTTAGCTTTTGTTTCTGCTCTTATTTCCTTAGCTTTTCTTTCCGCTCCTATTTCCTTAGCTTTTGTTTTCACTCCTATTTCCTTAGCTTTTCTTTTTGCTCCTATTTCCTTAGCTTTCGTTTCCGCTCTTATTTCCTCATTATTGAGCTGGGTCTAATAAGGTTTCTTGAGCACGGAGCTTGAATGGGGTGGGAGATGGCCTCGACCGCGTAGAGTGTGAGCGCGGAGCTTGAATGGTGTGGGAGATGGACTCGACCGCGTAAAGTGCGAGCGCAGAGCTCGAATGGGGTGGGAGATGGACTCGACCGCATAAAGTGCGAGCACAGAGTTTGAATGAGGAGGGAGATGGATTCGATTGCGTAAAGTGCGAGCGCGGAGCTCGAATGGTTCGGGAGCTAGACTCAATGGCGTAAAGCGTGAGCGTGGTGCTCGCGAGAGTCTAGTGCCTCAGTTTTGTTGATGGAGATTATGTTCGATGGAGATTCTGCTTGATGGAGATTTCGCTGGAGGAGATTCTATTTGAGCATTTTGCACCCTTGTACGAAGGTCGACATGTCATTTAGAATACGTTGAAAATAGCTATTAGCAGGTCCAAGCTCATGGCTCGGTTCCTGTGCTTTATACTTTGTGGTGGCCTTTATAGGTTGGCAGAGCTCGAGGGCCATACTCCCTTACCAACGCGCCCGGTTCTGCATCATTGCACGAAGCTCGACATGTCATTTAGACTGCGTTGAGAATAGCTGTTAGCAGGTCCAAGCTCGTTGCTCGGTTCTTGTGCTTTATAGTTCGTGGGTTGGCCCTTATAGGTTGGTAGAGCCCTAGGGCCTTGCTCCCTCACCAACGCGTTCGGTTTTGTATCATTGCACAAAACGCGACATGTCATTTAGATTGCGTTGAGAATAGCTATTAGCAGGTCTAAGCTGGTGGCTCGGTTCCTCTGCTTTATACTTCGTGAGTTGGCCCTTATAGGTTGGTAGAGCCTTAGGGCCCTACTCCCTCACTAACGCATCTGGTTCTACACCATTTCACGAAGCTCGACATGTCATTTAGACTGTATTGAGAATAGCTGTTAGTAGGTCCAAGCTCGTGGCTCGGTTCTTGTGTTTTATACTTCGTGGGTTGACCCTTATAGGTTGGCAGAGCCCTAGGGCCCTGCTCCCTCACCAACGCATCATTTCTGGTAGGTCTGGCGGTTCTTGACCTTCGCTCCCTGCCGTTCATTCCAATGATAGAAACAACTTTGTTAGTAGAAATAGAATTCACATGAATTTTGTAAGTAACGAACCTGGAATTGTTGATTTAGTCAGGGAGAGTTCGTGCTTGCCTGCGCAGCAGTTCAGAGCATAATAGTGCAGCAGAGCAGAAAAACCAATCCGAGCAGAAAAACCGTGCCGTGTGGCGTAAGTGTGCACTGTCCGAGCTTAACTAATGGTGTTTGAGTCTCATGCAAGTTGTGCAATTGTTTCCCAGTACATGATAGATGTAGCCGTGTGATGGTTTCCAAGTAGGTGCTTTGTGTAATGAAGTGTATGCTCCCGCATGGTGATCTTCGAACAATAGTTTTCCTGAGCTGAAGGATCTGTGCCTATATTTACTAAGCCGAGGGAGTCTATTCATGTAGTTGCTGAACTGAGTAGTTCGTACGTGTTGTTGTCGAACTGAAGGATTCGACTTGAGGAGCCCTTGCATGTGATCACCGAGCTGAGGGACTTTGTGTAGGCAGTTACCGAACAGCCCCCACTCTGTGGATGTGTTTCTTGTGCAGGTGGGTTTCCGAACTTAGGGAAGTCTGTGTGGAGCCTCATCGAGTTGAGGGGCTTCGTGTGTGTTGTTTCCGAGCTGGAGGATCCAACCTGAGGAACCCTTGCATGTGATCACTGAGCTGAGGGACTTCGTGTAGGCAGTTACCGAATGGCCTCCACTCTGTGGATGTGTTTCTTGTGTAGGTGGATTTTCGAGCAAGGGAAGTTCTTGTGGGTGCCTCATCGAGCTGAGGGGCTTTGTGCTTGTTATTTTCGAGCTGGAGGATCCATGCATGTGGTGGCTGAGCGAGCTGAGTTTCCGAACTTTGTAGTTACCGAGCTGAGGATTTCCCATGCTTGTAGCTACCGAGCTAAGGAAATCCATGTAGTTTTTTTTTCAATGCTGAGTTTCCGAGCAAGCAGTGGTTTCCCATGAGGGTGAGTTTGATGAGGTCTTCAAGTGACTTCCGAGCAGCTGTTTCCGAGCTACTAACTTCCGCACAGGTACTGTCGGAGCTGGAGAATGAGCTGGGAGACCGAATGTGGAAGTAATGCCACTGTAGAATTGTTAGACCCCCACGTAAAATTACCTTTAAAAGTGCCGCACATGTCCTAACCATGTCGGGAACATGCCCCTTGACCATGCCACGAGTGCGCCTTGACCCGTGTCTTGTCACACACGCGGCGCCCAGCATACCCATGGACTGGCCATATGCATGCCTTGGCCCGTGCCTTGACACTCATGAGGTACCCAGCATGTAGGCTATGTGCACGCCCATGCGAGCGCCAGGCCACAGGCCCAGCGAGGTTAGTGGCCGTGCGCAGCCCAGAGCACGGCCAGGCATGCGCACGCCCATGCACTGCATGGCCCTGCGCACGCCCATGCACTGCATGGCCCTGCGCACGCCCTTAAGCTGCATGGCCATGCGTACGCCCAGGCACCGCACAACACTCATGCGCACGCACAGCAGCACGCCCACTAGGCGCACGCCCATGCCCCTAGTGCCCATGCACATGCCCATCTTGCGCATGCCCATGCGTGCGCCCAGCTCTAGCGAGGTTAGTGGCATGCCTTCCAGGCATGCCATCAAGCGCATGGTCCCAACCCGTGCCTTGCAGCCTCAATGCCTAGGCCACTAGCTTGGGCCATACAGCCAGCCATGTGTGGCCCCTGCCACGCACACCAGCAAGCACATGCATGCCACCTAGCCGGCCACGCATGGCCCAAGCCACGCCTATGAACCTAACTATGGACCAACCTAAAGACTACCATGCACTAACTTAGCCCACCATGGGCTCATGCATGCCACGACCAACATGGTTCATGCCACTATCCATATTTATTTTATTTATTTATTTCCAAGGGACCTATTAGGAGTTTCCAAATTGTTTTGCTTATAAATAGGACTTATTTCACTTGCTTTAGAATCTTTTGGCAAATACCCTAGAGGGATGATTATTGTTTGAGAGGTCATAAACGGTGCTTAGCACTTGGACTTTTTGGATGCAATTCGTGAATCTCAAAGAGAGGATTACTCCATGCAATTCATTGAATTGGAGTAATTCAATTATCTTGGTCTTGCAACTTGGTGCAATTCGTGAATCCAAATTGTTTTATCTTTGTTCTTATTATTTTTCAATATATGAGGTTTATTCAACACTTGTGCAATTCATGAATCAATTGTTGGATCACTTTCCTTTGTTCATTCAAGTGCATAAGTATTTTACTTTGTTCTTGAGTGTAACACTCGTCCTTGTGGTGGGGCTTTTTGTAAAATATTTTAGAAAATACGACGGGAATTACCGTTCGATTTAAAAGCTTTTATTGTCCTTCCCAGGGTGCAAGACTCTACGTTATAAAATAAAATATGCTTTTATAATAAAAGAGGCTTGAGGGTTAAAGAGTGGAAAATATAAATCTTAATATAAAAAGGCCTTTCATACATTTAAAACTCTCATGCCTAGACTTCCGTGCTCTTCTCCTTTGGCTGCGTACCTCCTGAGCGTACAGCTCATTTAGCTTCCTATGGGGGGAGGGGCACACATAAATACTAAAATGAGTCGAATACTCAGTAAGCATTACTTCATACCGTTAAAATATAGCAACGTAGGTTTTCATTCATGCATTCATCATTCTATACATACTATACGTACATGCATACATGCTTTCATTTGCAAACATTAGTGGACGAGAGTTTTCATCTTTAAACATGCTTTTCTCTTCATAAAACGTTTCTCCCGTTACTGCCTTCATTTTTTAAAGAATGCCATGTATTCATACATTACTTTTCTTTCACTTTCATAGGCCGGTGCACGTCGTTACGCACCGCGTGTTGGGGTTAGAGGCCTTTTGGGCCGATGGATTCACCCGTGGCCACGGGTTGGAATCTCTTTCTGTTAGGGTGCAGCACTGGGTGCACTACCAGATATTACTGCCCGACATTGCAATCTACCTATTTATTCATTGGGTACCCCTTTCCATTCATTCATGTGGCCGTTACGTAGTTTCATATATTCATTTATGCCACATGCCATTCATTCATGTCAGCTCTAAAGAGCTGAGGCTTTCATTCATTCATTTGCCTGGGCATGACCTTTTCATTTCATTTCATTTCTTTTCTTTCATTTCATGCTTTAATTTGAAAACATCTTTTTCATGAGAAAACATATCTTTTCATGGAAAACGTCGTTTAAAAGCATTGGCTTAAACATCATCTTCATGGCATCATTTAAAGCATCAGTTCATAGGGACATTTTAACATCACTTCTCAAGGACCAGTTTTTAAAACACTTTCTTCGCGTCACTTAAAGCATCGGTTTGAAGCTCGGGGCATAGGCCTCGAAGCTTCATTTCTTTTCTTTAGAAAATATGTACAATAGATATATCGTATAGTCATCCATTCACATGCGTACAATTAATACTTTTGGGTGCGTAAAAAGGGGCTGCCGAAGAGGGGCCGTACATACGTATACCTTCCAATACTTAGCATGCTTTCTTTAAAAACATCTTTCGTGTCCTTTCGTAAAGCATCTTTTAGAAGAAAAGTGTTTCTCTTTCTTTTTCTCATACTTTAGAAAAATTCTAGAAGAGCATGAACGTAACACTTACCTGGACTCCATGCTACTTCTATACCATGCAGTCCATTTATACGCGTGTCAGATGACAACCTACATGCATACATAACCTTAACGTTATTCTCGATCTAGTGCATAAGCAACTTAACTAGAAATAGAGCTATGCTTTACTTAGAACATTTTCCTTCTATCACGTGCTCTTTCACCTTCCTTACTATGATAAAACCCTTGGAGACCCATTACGGTCTCTACTTCCTTAAACCTTGACATTCTACTTCGAGTGCTTACTCGCTAGGGTGAACCCATGATTTACCTTAGGATTAAGATACTAGGACCTCTGTCTCATTCTTTTCATTAACCATGTTCTGACGCATGACTTAGACTAACTAAGTCATGCATCCCATTCTTAGACAGTACCTTCGTCATTACCTTCATGTATCTTAGCTCACTTCACTTCTCATGACCATCCATACACATCACACAGCTCTAAGCCAGTCTGAGGCTTAAGTACCGTGTCACCGTACATAGGAGAAATTACCCATTATATATGGTGAATCTGTCCGGCACGTGTGTTTAACTAGATAACACACGTACCTTACCCCTTTATCCCTTAAGACCATCATTTAATACATTGGTCACAGGCTCGTATGGCGAACGCCATACTCCGTTACCAACCTTCTCATAACCCGGCTAGCACGATCCTTTGTGTTAGCCGTACCTCTTGACAGTTCATCCCAACACTTGACACGATGGGACTTCATTCATGAACACACCTTACGTCACGCCGTATAGCTCGAGACTAATCCCAAGCTACACCGTGACCCTGTCACGTCACCTCACATACATCCTAACCAATCACCGCATGACTTCTACTTGGCCACGTCACTTCATGACGTTGCCCTATCATGCTTCTGCTGCACTAGTCTGATACTTCTTAACTACTTACAACATACTCCTGGCCATAAGCCGACTACATGGTGACACTCATCGCCTTAGACTACAGCCATATCACTACTACAACACATACCACAACACCTTACGTCACGCCATATAGCTCGAGACCATTCCCAAGCTACACCATGACCTTGTCACGTCCTCTGACATTCTGCTACGTCACCTATACGTCAACCTCCAACTCATCAAGAGTACGGTTCCTCACGTACTCCTGTCACATCGTTACACCTCGTCACATTCCCGCTGCATCACTCTTACGCTAACTCTTCACCCATCGCAAGCACGACCTCTTGATCGACCACGTCACTTAGTGACGTTGCCCAGTCATGCTTCTGCTGCACTACTCTGATACTTCTTAGCCATTTCGCACTTATTCCATGCCATAAGCCAATCACATGGCGACATCCGTCGCCTTGGACTACAGCTATACTTCACAACCATTTTGGGACACTATTCCACAGTTCCCGACACCATACATCAAGCTCTTCCCGTCAACTACGCAATCACCCTTATCTTCGTGACACGCCATACGGTGTATCGGTGCACCTCATGGAGTACACTCCTCATGTACTCCCTTCACACATGTTATGCCACATCACCACTATGACACACATGCCATATGGTGCGTCGCTCTACCACATGGAGTACAATCCACGTGTACTCCCTTCACATGACTACGCCACATCACCATTATGACACACACGCCATATGGTGCGTTGCTCTACCACATGGAGTACATTCCAAGTATACTCCCTTCACAGGACAACGCCACATCACTACTATGGCACACACGCCATATGGTATGTCGCTCTACCACATAGAGTACATTCCACTTGTACTCCTTTCATGGCACTATGCTATATCACCACTATGGCATACACACCATACGGTGTATCGTCTCACCACATGGAGTACACTCCACATGTACTCCATTCACCACTACGCCACGTCACCGCTATGGTATACACGCCATATGGTGCATCGTCTCACAACACGGAGTACACTCTATGTGTACTCCATTCACGGCACTACGCCACGTCACCGCTATGGTATACATGCCATACGATGCCTCGTCTCACTACATGGAGTACACTTCACGTGTACTACATTCTCGGCACTACGCCACATCACCACTATGGCATACACGCCATATGGTGCATCGTTCCACCACATGGAGTACACTCCACGTGTACTCCATTCATGGCACTACGCCACGTCACCTCTATGGCATACACGCCATAAGGTACATCGTTTCTCCCCATAGAGTACACTCTACGTGTACTCCATACACGGCACTATGCCACGCTACTACTATCGCACATACACTACAACCACACTTCACAGTACAGTCCACAACACTACACAACACACTTCCCAACTATGCTTAACACTTCACCACAATATGCCACATCACCACTACATAGCGAATCCTATAATACTAATAGCACAGTCCACAACCTAGTCAACTAGCATGTAATATAAATAGCGAGGGATAGAGAGTTATACTATCGACGGGAAAACTCGTGCGTCGCTAGCTAGCCGTCACAGCGATAACATCGAAAGGAACGTACGGGGTGGCTACACAGCGTACAGTGACTGTTTAGGTGTTTGGATAGCTAGGTGTGGTCTTGGAAGGGCCTAAGGTGGCCTTGATGATGCTAGAAAGGGAGCATACTACGACAGATCTAGCTGTGTACAGTGGCGGTCAGTTACGTGCAGTGACTGTCCATCATATGCAGTGATTACCCACCACATAAAGTGGTGGTTTAGGCTTGGGCTAGGCTAGGGGAGGTTGCTGGTGGAGTTGTGGAGGCTCGGTGGTGGTGGCGGCATGGTGGTCCATGGTGGCGGAAAGGGGCTGGCCGTGCACTGTGAGGAAGGGAGAAGCCATGGGAGAGTGAGAGAGAGTGTGGGGCCGTGGGTGGCAGATAGGGCCATGGGTGGTCGGGTTAGCTTGGTGGTGGCCTGAGGGTGCCGGAGAGGGTGGTCATCCACTGTGGGTGGCGGTGTACAGCGGTGGATCTAGCTTAAGGGGGTGCAGCATCCGTGGGAGAGTGAGCTTGCATGGTGGCTTGGCTAGACATGGGGATGGCTGTGGGAGGAGGCCGGAGGCCAAGGGAGGTCTCGGTGGTGGTGCAATGGCCGTAGGAGGTGGTGCAATGGCTGTAGGAGGTGGTGCTCCACCGTGGGTATGGCTATACCCGTGCAAGAGAGAGGTGCACATCGTGGGAGCAACCGGTGGGGAGATGGAGGCTAGGCTTGCCGGAGGAGGATGGCCGGTGGCAGAGGAGGCTGCCGTGGGAGTGGTGGCGCCGGAAGACGGCGCACGACAGCGCTGTAGACTCCAAGGTCATTTGGGCTTGCACTGCCAAGGGAGGGGGAGGAGGAGAGAGCGTGGGAGGAAGAGGCCGGCATGGGGAGGCTCGCCGGAGGGCGGTGGTGCCGGTGGGACGTGCGGTGAGGCTCACCGGTGCACGGCTGCGCCGGGCTGGGCAGTGGAGCAGTTTGGTGAGGGAGAGGGGCTGCGTGCTACACAAGCCGAAGGAGAGGGAGGAGAGAGAGAGAGCTGGGGAAAAGTGAGGGAGAAAGAGAAAGGAGTTGGGGTTTTATACTAAAACCCATCCTCTGGGGATCTATAAAATGATCCCACAATGACCCTTAAACACTGATTTAAAGATACGTAAATGTTTATTTAATTAAAAGCACTGAAAGGAATAAAGATAGAATATTATTTAAAATAATATTCCTTCATCATTTATAAAATGATGAAGTCTTACTTAAAATATTTAAATGAATAAAGCTATTAAATTAATTAAAGATTCCATCATTATTTAGATCACATAATATTTTAAATAACTGGAATCATTTATATAAAATGATTTTCACAATTATAATATTTTTGGGGCTCTTCAAAGATATTATAATTTAATTATTTAAAATATTATTTAGTTAAATAACGATGAGAATATTCCATTTAAAATACACAACTTTAAAACACAAAACTTGTTTTAGAAATCACGTAGTATCTTTAAAAACACGCCATCGGGGTCTAGCATGCATAACGAGACTCTTAGACACTAGAGAGAGGGGTGGACAGGCTATCGCATCTGACGTAATTGCTTACGTCAGAAGAAAGGAAGAAGTAGGGTATTACATTGAGTGTTCTTTATTTTGTTCTTGGTGTTCATCATTCCATTGTCCATTCAATCCACCCAATCCTTAATTTCGGCCAACTATAGTGTTTGTCAACTTTCCATAAGTTGTTTGCTTCATCCACCTAGCCCTAACCGAAATACACTTACCATATCCATCCCAAGTCAAATTCGGCCAACACTCTTGCCTTATTTGAATTAACCTAGCCGTCCAACATACTTACCATATTAGTGTTGCCATATTTTAGAAACCCTAGTTGACCACATCAAACCCCATAGCCGGCCATACCTTCTTCCAAATCAAATCCCAAGATTTTAGGAAACTTCCTAAAATTTCTCAACTACCTATTCGGCCAAGCCCTAGCCGCCCAACACCAAACCCTATCTTCCATCTCTAAACCCTATCTTCCATCATCCAAACCCTAAACTTAAACCAAGGTGGCGCCAACCCTAGCCCACACTAGTGCCGTGCGCCCCCTTCATCCATTATTGCCCCTAAACCTCATCACCTTTTCCACCACTCCATACACTCAATCTAGCCTAAACACTTAACCTCACCTAACCAAAGTTGCTACATTTGACACATTTTTTCAAGAATCAAGCAAGAGAGGAACGAGTATTCAGTCATCACAAGGCGATCCTAGGCATGGAGAACACAGTGTTTAGGGACTTGACTGAGATCCCTAACAAGAACTCCCATGTACACAGTGGGGTGCACATGGGATGGGTTGACAAAGGCCCCTGTTGGTGGTTCACTTAGCGGCTAAGAAAGTGTCGATAGTTCACGTAGTGACCGCCGATGAGACAACCATGCTCGTGATCGGACGTTGATAGTTTTTTGTTTGTGTGCACGGCACCGTGTGCTTGTGTGCACTGCGAATGGCCACCGCGGGCTAGCCATGGGTATTTGAGACAGCACCGACGAGGTCAGACGTTGCCGGCTGACCAAGCTGATCTCCACCGGTACCTCTTCCATCGGCAACACGGTTGGGCCGTGCGTTGGTTTTTGGTGTTACGGGACGTGGTTCATGCAGAACCATGCCGGAGGGAGTCGCCTGGCTTTGATCGGCTCAAAGGAGACAGACGGTGCCGGCGCACCTCATGGTAGGCACTGGCCCCCCTCTCTTGTCGTGTAGCAGCTAGGCCACGGCGTCGTTTTCGTGAGCACGGGATGAGCTGTTCACGACTTCCCTTGGTGGGGGCCATAGCTCTGGAGTCAGAGACTGCCGGTAGTCCAGGTGGTGACCGCCGGCGGGTGACTGGGCTCGCGGCATGGCGCCGCTAGCTCTAGGCGCATGGGAGGCTAGGCCCCGTGCACTTGCACGGTGCATGGTGGCCTTGCATTTTGAGCACCCTGCTCAGTCCCCGGCGACGGGGGTGAGTCAGGCGGGAACAGAAACCTCCGACGACCTCTGTAGTGGCCGCTGGAAGGTCAGGTGGGCTCATGGCTAGCAGTCGTGAGCCATTCTGTCTCTACGGGTGATATCCCGTGGTGGCCCGCCTTTGCTTCTGGTGACCACGACACAAAGCATTGCAAGCAGAACACAACGGGAGGGGGTGATCCACAAGAGGAGCTCTTCCTTCTACTTGATGAAAGACTCAGACAAGGGGATAGCCACTTATTGTTTTTTACAATTAGTTAAGAGTGATTCAATAGTAGCCCAAGCCATAGCTATTAGGCAGCTCTCAGGAGGTGGGGAAGGAGGTTGCTTGCGGGGTTCCCAAAGGGAAGGCTTGCTAGGAAGTCCTGCTCTGCTTCCCTGTGTTAAGCAAAGTGAGTTGACTTCGTCATGTAGTTGACCGAAGGTCTATCCATGAGAGTGAGCCAAATGGCGTATCCCAAAAGAGGAGCACGGGAGCTCACTCCCTCAATGAGTCTATCTCCTGCTTCAGGTATGTCCGGTACCGTTACTTGTCTTTCTGCTTATCTTTCCACGCATTGGATCATTGACACGGGGGCTTCCCATCACATGGCGTGCTCAAAATCTTTCTTTTCCACTCTCACTCCACAAACATTATTCGTGACCGGTGCAGTGGTCCAGAGTTCCCATCGGTAGCTATTGGCCGCACATAGAGGAATAATGTGTCTCTCGGGGTGAATAGGACATGCACCAGCCGAGTCCCCGTGCATGGCACGTACAGTGCCATGCATGGTCTGTACGTATGTGGCATTGTGCACTTAAGTGCACAGTGCCGTGTACGATAGGCACAACACAGTGCTTTGGTGGGCACTGCTCGGTTGGATGTTCAGTTATTGTCCACATGTGCATGTTCATGTGCATAAACCATATTCCCGAGCCTGGAAAGTAAGTGACTCGATCACTTAGGCTGCAAGTGCTATGTTATCTAGGCGACGCAGAGTTTATTTGCCCGACCTTTAAACTAATGCCGTTTAATAAAAAATAAAAATAATGAAGTATGGAGTACTTATTTGGAGGATGCTTCCTTCATCATTCGGAATTTATTCAGTGCACCGGAAAATCATCATTCTTCCTCTTTTTCTGCGCTCTTCGTTTGTGTTATCACAGACTGTTCATCAGCTTTTCCTTCCATCGCTTTAGTTTGTTCTTCTTCACATCGCGAGCTCTGAGAGTATGTCATTGCCAGCCTATAAAGGACACGCTGGTTACGACACAACTGAGATCCCACAGATGGCGCTACTGTTGATGTTATGTTTCGCGGGCCTAGGCAAATCCATGTAGGCAGTGCCGCGATGTGAAGAATTTGGAGCCCCCGGCAGTGTTCCGATGCAGCTGTACGGTGGCAGTTCGTACGTCCGTGGTGGTGAATGGAAAATAAGTGTAGAGAAATTAAAAAAAGATAGACACCAAGATTTACGTGGTTCGGCAATATGCCTACGTCCACGGGGGTTTGGAGAGGGAATCCTCCAGTATAATATATCTGTTTATAATCACTCATGGATCCTCATATCTCATTGTACAGGGAAGTTAGAGCTATTCCTCAATATATTTCCATCAATTTCCTATTGATCTGAGTTTATCCGTCCGTCTTCAATCCTTCCATCCCATCCTTTTATACGTTTGTCTGATCCTTTACTATATATGCCAACCTGCCATAAAGTGGTAGATCTTCATTGCGTGAGTCTTTTTGCATCTTCTTCTGACCCTCTGATATTTGTGGCTTCCTATATCCCTTCTGTCTCTTTTGACATTTACAGCCCTCCTATCCCTCTTGTCTCCTTCTTATCTCTTTCTTGTCTCCCTCAAAAATATTTTATTTAATTTTTAACTTTTATCTTATTTTATCTCATCTCATTTGGTTATACACATTTAGTTACTCTCATCTCATTTGTGTAATCAAATAACACCTTAAGTACGATTTATTTTCTTTTAAACAAATTTTCATCGCATCACGTCAATTTTATTAGTTTTTTCTAAAGGGGGTTATTTACATTTATTATTCTAAATTAATGTTCCTACAACATTTTTGTATGGTTATCTAAGATACAAAGGTGATGATTATACAAGATCACACTCCTTAATATATCAAAGTGACCTGCACTTGATATTTGACTCCGCAAAAAGCGAAGAATTTTTTTTTTTTTGATATATTGGAAAATGAGGATTCCATCATTAATTCTCTCACTGAAAAATTTAAATATTACAAATTGAATTAAAGGACATTGACCACGAAGCGAAGATCTTAGATCCGTAGAGGAGGATGACAGAGGAGGCACGTTCAATTTAATTACATTAAAAGCCATTTGCATTGGTGAACGTGATAACAAGTAAACGTTTGTAACTTCTATTTGATGGGAACGATTCAGTACACCCACATGTATGAATATATTAACTAGAAGTCTACGCCTCCATGATCAAGAAGACATCATAGTTAATATGTTATTAAATTCCCAATACAATCTATTAACATTATTATGTTTTGTACGCTTTTGGATCAGGTTCCAGCAACTCGGATCTTTAAAGCTGAGACTGTGAAAATGAAGAAGAAAGAAGCTGGCATAGGGCGGTCTTGGGGCCGGAGAGTCTTCGATATTAAATTCAGTAGAGTATTTTGAAAGTTTGTAAATAATGAGAAAGTCTAGCGCTATTTCATACTTGAGAATTACTATTTATACCGGGAGTCTGGAAAGAAAGATTGTGCTTGCCCTTGTGGAGCCCATGTCTTTTTTATTGTTCGTTTTGTTAGTCCTTTGGCGTACCTTTGCGATGATGTCACCTTGTCTAAGGATCAAGGGTCTCCCTTGCTTCCCACTTGTTCTTGGAGGCAGGTACTTAAGGGCTAGACGCTATTTGAGGGATCTCTAGGACGGCGAGTGCCATCCCCTGCAGTTTGCTCCCATATGGGGGGTTGCGTCCAGGGGAGTCTACCTATGGGCCGGGTTGAGGGGCCTATTTGTTTTGGGCTGGGCCTTTTTTTTGTTATTCTCTTCGTTGCTCCTCACAAGCCCACTAAAAGGGGGAAGAATTCCTTACAGTTACCTCATCAATTCTTATTTGACTCGTATGGTGGAAATTCTTTTTAATCTCAAACTCATCTTGATGTCGAGGCCGGGGTTGCCCTGATGACGCATGTTTAGCTCTGAACTCTGAGGTGGTTTCTTGTCGCTTTACGTTGTAATTTGTTCATTGTTGTAACTTGTCGCTTCACATTGTAACTTGTCCATTTTAACCTTGCGACTTCATGTTGGTTCTTGTCGCTTCACATTGTAACTTGTCTAATGTAAGCTTGCAGCTTCATGTTGTCAATAACATTATTCTCTTTGCTTTCTCTTTATCTTTTGTGGCCATTCACTTTCGAGGTCTCCCCTTTCTTCTCTCTCTCTCTCTCTCTCTCTCTCTCTCTCTCTCTCTCCCTCCCTCTTCCTCTTTTTCTTCTTCTTCTTCTTCTTCTTCTTCTTCTCTCTCTCTCTCTCCTTCTTCTTCTTCTTTTTTATTTATTTTTTATTTTTACGGCCAGTGTAACAGGCTGTTTGAAATTCATTGGTAGAATTTCTATTGACTTTAGGAACTTTGTGAAAATCCCATAAGTTTTCACGAATCGACCAATCGCGCAGGTTTTAGTCTATCAACATAATCAGTGTTATCACTCACTGTAGTGCTAGAAATATGAGTTTAATTATTTGAGATAGTTAGAAGTGTCAGAATACGTTATGGTTTATGTCATTAGACTCAGTTAATTATTTAAGATTTTATCGCGTAATAATCTATTTTCATATTTTCGAATGAAACGCCTGTTCAAAACTGCGAAATTATTTTTAGGGACACTTTGGGGTTGAATTTCGATAAACGATTTCACTATAGGTTAATATGAATATTTAGGATTTTTCAGTACTAAGTTTATTATATATTTTTTAGAGTGAATAGTAACCTCGATAAGCGCACCAAGCGCAGTGTTTTCAAAATCACAGTGTGGAATGTCCAAATTAGGTTAGAGAAGTTTTATTTGGACACTTGGCAAGATCTTAGTGAATAGTATTAGACACTTGGCACAAAAAGGAACCATGAGTTGGATTATGAAGGAATCAAAGTGTGAGATCATGCCACCTAAGCGAAACCCTATTCTATTATGTTTCATCTGATCAACCAATTTTGTGCCAGATCAAAGAGGGTTTCAACCTTAGTGAAACCCTAAATGGTTGGAATCCAATTGAAACTCTAAAATCTTGGTTGAAACCGAAACCCTAAACGGTTTCCCAAACCCTAAAGTTGGCTTCCAAACCCTTTTTAATCCGATTTCTAGTAGTGTGTTTAATCATTTGATTAAATCACTTCCACATGCTATTAATTTCTCAAATTGTTGTTATGATATCATTATCCAACCTTTTAAACCTTGAAAATTTGATTGGGTCAAGAAAAATTGGATTTGGGTTTGACAATATCTCAAACCCTAACCAAACCTCCTTTAAACCCCAAATTGAAGCCCACCAAGGCCCACTTTGGCAAAAATTCTTGAAGAAGTTCCTCCCTCACATGGCAGACCATCCACTGCTATTGGCTGCACCCAATAGTGCCTTGATGTGAAGGAGAAGTCCACCCCATCAACCTCCATATCTCACAGCTGCTGTAGGCAGTCCTTGCCCCTCTCTATTCTCCACTTTATGTCACATAATCACCTCCAATCAAGGGTCATTGAACTCCATAACTTCCCCTCCAGAAGTCTAGAGGCGTGCAAGGCACCCTTTCTTTCATTTCATCACTTCTTCACCCCGTTCTTAAAGAAAAACTCAAAAGAGCTCTCTCGGGCAGATTCTGGGTCTTTTGGCATGGAGATTTTAGTCCCTCTGTAAGTAATTTCTCACAATGACTCCTTATAAAATTTGTTCGTATTTTAGCTTAGTTTCCATGGATATCTTATTAGCCTCATTCCATGCTAATTTGATCAGTCAAAAGTATTTTTAACCATGGAAAGGTCATTCTGAGCGTGAAAGTGGAGAGTATGTTATGTTTTGGAGTTTTTGACCAAACTAATGGACATATCTTGATCCGAAATTTTATGGAGTGTTGCTAGCATGTGTTTATGAATGTTCATTGAGGTTTTATTGCATTACTAAATTTTTTTATGATAGATTTCCTTAGATCTAGAAACTTGAAAACTAGAAGTGGAAAAACAATTTCTGTTTTGAGAAAATTTGAATATTTCGTGGTTTAATCTTACTCCAAAGGCTTTGATATTTTTATATGATGATTCTAAGACTTTATTTGCATGTTAGGATGTTAGTTTGAAGATTTTAGTATTAGTTACAAAATATAATTTTTCTATGCAAAAGGATTTTGGTTAGGCCTAAGATTTGATGTTTTGGGGTTAGATCCATGTTTTATTGAGTTTTAGCCATGTGATTTTAAGTTTGATGATTGAATCTTCCTTAGGACACATTTTTAAATCATGTGATGTCTTAGTTTAAAGATGACATGTCTTTAAGCCATGGATCAAGATATTGATCAAAGTTAGTTGAGAGAAAAGTTTCTATTTTTGGACTAAGTGTAAAACCAAAAGTTCCAAGTGTTGTTTTGTGATTTTTGGTGACATTTGTTTGATGATTTAAAGCATGGTTGATCTTAAGATGATGTTATGAATATGGGCGAATTAAGATTTTATTTTTTGAAATTCTTGGAGATTTTTTTATTAAGGTCAAAACTTGTGATTTAAGAGTTTACTTTTTGTTAAAAAGTTTGGGTCTTTTTACAAAAAGTTTGGTGTTGATGTTTAGCTTTTTCTTAATGGATATCTTAAGTGTGTTTTTAAACTTAGGATAGGAAGATCTTTGTCACAAAATTTTGGTTTAATCATGGGTTTTGAAGATGGATGATATTGCAACCAAAATCAAGAAAAATAGCCTATATAAGTTTCGGCCTTATAGAGTTTTAATGGTTGTGTTTTGTTTAACTTTTTTTGAGTTGATATTTGAGTTTAGGATAAAATTTTCATGAGGAATGTAAATTTTGGTAAGTTTTGGAGATAGGATGTGAAATCCTTAAGTTAGGGGTAAAATAGTTATTTTCCCACATGTAGAGGGTAAAATGGTAATTTTACTCTAAGTTGTCTCTTTTCACATTTCTAATTGTTAGTAATTAAATTTCTAACTTTTAAAATACCCTCTTGCAGTTTCTCATGTTTCACACTTTATTTTTGTTGAACGCGACTATTGAGGTAAGTTAGCTCTTAACTTACTATCAGTTTACTGTGTATCTGTGATGGGTGAGCAAACTACAGTTTATATTCGTATGTTGTTATATATGCCATGCCATGCCATGTCATTACATGTTTATCTATTATACGAATTATTTTGTCATGAAATACTTATCTGTTACACAATATATTTTGTTATATGTTACTATCTGTTACAAGTATGTCACATTACGTATGTCATTTGTTACATGTATATCATGTCACGTAATATTCACTGTCACATGTTATGCCATGTTATGAAATATTGTTTGTTATATGTTATGCCATGTTATAAAATATTATCTATTACACGTATGCATGTTATGAAATATTGTCTGTTACATTTATGTCTCAAAGTACATCATGTATATCGTCTTACTTTCATGTCACGTTACGCTACGTCAGGACTTCTGTTATTTCATATTCATGTCATCCCGTCTCAAATACAATTTGTGTATATTGAGAACAGTCTCGTTAAGTTATTCATGTCAATCATGACCCTAAGTACTAGGACGAGGTAATATCATAGTGGAACTCTTTTGTTCACGATGGAGTGTCTAAATAGGTGTGAAATTTCCTAGGTTGGCGAAGTATAGTCAAAAGGTTGCGAATGGGGCCTAACTAACTGGTCACCAGAGTGCGCCAGACACTAACGCTGATGGAGTCATACTTTATTTTACGTGTGTGCACAACAAATGTGGCGCAAACAATTCATGGGGCCACAACAACTTTGGAGCATACACTACGTGAGACACAATAATTGTGATACGTAGAATATGTGGGGCCACAAAACTGTGGAGTACGTTTTAATGCACTCACAGTTGGTATAGATATCTGTGTTGTGATGCGGTAATCGACAGGGACACACGGCTCAAGGGGACCCGTGTAGCACCCGTATGATCACTTTAATGATTAAGTCTATTGAATAAGATTCCAAGTTCATGTATTTCATGTTCAAGTCATGTTTCACGTTATGCTATGTTCAAGTTTACATTCATGTCAAGTTCCAAGTTTACGTCACATCAAGTAAAGTTCCAGTTTAAGTTCAGTTATGCATATACTCTTGGTGTAATCATTCTGATTATTATGGTATCTCATTTAAAATACTCATGATAGAACTATTTTGATTGTCTGAGTATCTCTAACGGAATATGTTGGGCGAAATCATTCTGATTGTTCACTATTCTTGACGAAACGACTAGCGGAATCATTTTGATTGTCAGAATTTAAATTCATGTTCATGTTAAGTACAGAACTCAAGTTCATGTTCATGTTAAGTAAAACATTTAAGTTCATGTTCATGTTAAGTAAAGAATTGAAGTTCAAGTATATGTTCAAATTATGTATGTTCATGTTCATGCTATGTTTCAAGTCCATATTATGTTTCAAGTTACGGCTCATGCTATGTTGCTAGTCTATGTTATGTTTTAAGTTCACGTACATGTCATGTCATGTCAAGCTAAGTTTCAATTTCAGTTCAAGTTATGTCATTTATGCCGTGTTATATGTCAAGTTATGCTATGCTTACTTACGACTTTGATTATGTATTTATGGTTTTACTGCCATGCATGTATCATTAACCTCTGTGAAAGTTTCCTGCTAACTTGCTGATATTTGTAATCAAATATTACTATGGTAGTCCCAACTACCATTCCTCCCTAATGGTAGGCGATGTATCAGGATCAGAGTAGGGAGCAGACATTGGCAGACTGGAGGAGGTTGACTAGACGTCGTGGAAGCAATGCGGAGCTTGCAGCCTCCATAGTTAGGTTTTTGGATAGTATTCCGGCATTGTTAGTCAAGTTACGAGAGTTACTCAACGAACTAGCCCAATAGCGTATTTTGGCAATATAATTATGGAGCCAAGTATCCAATATTTTGATATTACAGTCTTCTGAGACCCGTATTGTAGTCATAGATGTTTATTTTATTAAGTATGAATGTATTACACTTTAATTATTTCAGATATTATATGTTTTGTGCATAGTATTGCTCAAAAAAAAAAAAATTAAATTATCCGCTGTGAATATTGCATAATACTGGAGGCATGTTAGGAGCATTGCATCTTATATGTCATGAACGGAGGTAGGTAACCTTGTGCTGTATGTCTCGATGCTTCAGATGTTCGTTCGATTCCAAGCTAAATCTGGGGGCATCTCAGCCGGGCCTGGGGGTTTTGGCACAGGGAATTATGGGGTCCGCGTCAGGCATGGGGATTGTTGTCATCTAGAGATTTAAGGTTCACCACGCTAGCGCCAAACCCATCCCTAATGACCCCATCGACCGACGGCTCACTGCTTATATTGTCCTCCTTTACCTTCGTTAGTCAGATGGTGCCTTCAGCGATATCGTTGACGAGGCTAATTGATATGAGCCCACAGGAAGGGAATTTCTTGAACCCACAATCAATTTGAAAACTCACCCAAGAAAGTCAAAATCAAGTCAATGGATGGAGAATCTAGACCCGAAGAGAACTCGTTTCAAGAACCTAGATTATATTAAAATCTAGACCTGTTGAAGAACCGGTCTCAAGAACCCAGATTACAAGGAGGAACGCCATAAAGGTTGTGATTTACTTTTGATAAGTTTAAAAGTTCAATTAAGAACAAAATAAGTAAAACTCAACTCACAATGAATAAATTCATCAAATTTCATAAACTAATTAAAATGAGGCTACAAAGAGTATTTAAACCTAAATCTAATTGAAACCCTAACCCAAAATAAACCCCTTTGTTCCAAAAATATCCCTAGATGAATAGTGCGCTGCTACAGTAATTCAGCTACAGTGAACAGTGCAGAGCTACAGTGATTCGAGATGTGAACAGTGCCGCGCTACAGTACTTTTTGAAATCCTAGTTCCTAAAATGTAACTTTCCAAATAAGCCCTTGGCCACAATACAAGGCCTTCCCAAAACCCTAGTTCAAAAGAAATAAGATATACGTGGGCCAGGCATCCTTAAGCCCTTTTATTCTAAACTAATAAAATAAATACTTTTAACAAATTGAAAGCCATGAATAATAATAGGCCCAAATAGTCTAAGTCATGTTTTCCTCTGCTTGTATCAAATGAATCAACATTGGATCTTCTTCATTCAAGCCCATCATGAATGTTGGGCTCTTGCTAGACTCATACTTAGTGAATTACACCAATCCTTGCATCGCCTCCTTCATCTTCTTGGCTCTTGAGCTTGTAATTGGCCCATCTGACTTGCAAACGATCTTTAAGATTGGGCCCACCTTGGTTCTCATCAAGATCCATCTTGGGTCCCATCATTCCCCCTCTCCTCAAAAGGATTCGATCTCGAATCTCCACCTGGATCAAAGGGAAAAAGGTTAGTAACATTGAAAATAGCAGAAACACTATACTTACTTGGAAGGTCCACTTGATATGCATTATCATTATTTTGTTCAAGAAATGGAAAAGTCTATCCAAGGTAATCCTGTCATCAACATGTAGATACATTAAATCTAAATGAGTAAATGGATTAAGTCTATAAACAATTTCAAAATGTGAAAACTTATTAGTAGCATGAACACTCAAATTATATGTAAACTCAATGAATGGCAAACAATACTCCAACAAATGTTCATGAAACATATCTAAAGTTTTCTTTACATCAAAATGACCACTCCAACCATATACAAACTCAATGAATGACAAGCAATACACGCGCAAACGTTCATGCAAGATGTTAATGAATGATAAATGATAC